>JAOTRN010000002.1:21099771-21115591 GCA_028566695.1 Bagroides melapterus | reverse complement strand
ACAACCAACACTAACACCACAAACATCAACACAACCAACACTAACACCACAAACATCAACACAACCAACACTAACACCACAAACATCAACACAACCAACACTAACACCACAAACATCAACACAACCAACACTAACACCACAAACATCAACACAACCAACACTAACACCACAAACATCAACACAACCAACACTAACACAACAAACATCAACACAACCAACACTAACACAACAAACATCAACACAACCAACACTAACACAACAAACATCAACACAACCAACACTAACACCACAAACATCAACACAACCAACACTAACACCACAAACATCAACACAACCAACACTAACACAACAAACATCAACACAACCAACACTAACACAACAAACATCAACACAACCAACACTAACACCACAAACATCAACACAACCAACACTAACACCACAAACATCAACACAACCAACACTAACACAACAAACATCAACACAACCAACAAAAGAAGTAAAGAGTAATAAAGAGAGTATACTTTATAAAGAATAAAGCCTTCTGAGAAATTATATTCTAACATAAAAAGTGTTCTGTGATCTAACACATTAACGAAGAAATCAGATTTTAACAGTAAAAAAACTGAATAAATAAAAAAATTCTATATAAAAATAAAATTAATTCATAACAGCAAAAAAATTGATTCTAACACTGCAACATAAATTACAATGTTCTGACCTAAAAGAACAAAAATATTCAATTAATAAAAACAATTTGTAAAGTAACATGACTGAGGAAAAAAAAAACATTAACCGAAAAATTTATGAAACAATCTAATATAAAAAATTATATTCTAACAAAAAACATTTAAAATATAAGAAAATAATATAAACATATAAAATAATATAATAAAATAAACATTCTAACCTAAAAAAAACTCTAAAATGGAAAAACTGTCAAATTCTAAATATTACTTGATTAATTCTAACATGAAACATTATTCTAAAACAAAATCATTCAAACATGAAAAAAACTTTAACATTTTCTAAATTAAATTCACATTTATATTCTTAAAAATACCACTTACATAGTGAGAAAAAAAACTAAAAAAAAAGAGAAAAAAAAAAAACTAAAAGAAGTTCAAAATGAACTAAAAGTTAAAAAGTTCAAGTTTTAAATCTCGCTCCATTTATTTCTCCGGAATGATGTGATGAGTCAACTTACCCGGACTTCGTGAGGATTTTCCACTTTGATGCCACCCTGAAAACAAGAAGAGAAAAACAGATGAATACATTCACCATGTTAATCAAGTTAAATAAAAAAAATAAATAAATAAAATAAACATAAATCTGTACCATTTTGAGAGGACGTAAAGATCCGACGAAGGAATCAGGAAAACCCCACGACTCCGGACACGGATACTCTCCTACAGCCAGGACCGACAACAGACCATGGAAATCTGGATCACTGAAGACTAGCCAACTACACACACACACACACACACACACCATCAATGACATCAATGTATTTAGCCGACATTCTGGATTAAAGCGTTTGATGTTTTTCCTATAAAAAAAAAAAAGGGGGCGTGGCCACAGAAAGCAGCTCCACAGAGATCTCAGCAAAATCTCAAAACTTCTTCAGAAGAAAACAAACTGTTTAGTTGAAGATTTTCTGATCAAACAAATCTGCACAAACAGTTCATCAGTCCCATATGTGGTTCTTCTCCGAACTTCAATAAAATCAGAAGCAGACAGTTGTACAGAACCTCTCTGTGTGTGGAACTTTACAGTTTCTCTTCAGTAGAACTCAGAGTCCAAACCCTGCTCCATCAGGACAATGTCTCTGTACACGCAACAGCTCCATGAAGATCTCCAAGGTGTGGAGGTGAAGGTTGGAGTGAAGAACTCGAGTGTCCTGTACAGAGCTCTGACTCTGGAACTGGAGTCTGATCTCACTGATGCTCTTAGAGCTGAATGATCACTAATCCCCCCAGACACAATCTAACATCTAGTGAAGAACCTTCACAGAAGAGTTAAGAAGAATGGAGCTGATTTAAAGAACAGATGAAGGACTAAATCCAGGAATACGATGTTCAGCAGTAAATATGGGTGTGATGGGGCTGATAGTGTAGCTGAGGTTTTGCCTTTGCCAAATAATTTGCTTCTTCTCCAAATGAAGGGATGTTGTCATTACAAGTCACTGCATTAAACAGTTCTGGGGCAAAAGAACACTGAAAGATCTCCAGACAGCAAAGTTATTAGCTCCAGACACGCACTAGCAGGTTTCTGGCATTCCAAAGAACAGGGAAATATAATCATTCAACTGTCTCACTGTGAACGTCCTGGCCAAGTCTCGCTCTCGCTCTCGCTCTCTCTCTCGCTCTCTCTCTCGCTCTCTCTCTCGCTCTCTCTCTCGCTCTCTCTCGTTCTTTCAGCAGAACTATATGCAAAGTGTTTTGGGACAAAAATCCATAGTCATTTAATGTCTAGACTCTTAAAAAAACCCTCAGAAGAACCCTTAAAGGTTCCATGTAGAACTTTACAGAAAGTATTTTACCATCCAAACAAGAACTCTTTAAAAAGAAGCCAGAATTACAGAAAAACTAAAACAACATTATGTACAAGTCAACAAAGCTGAATCTAATTGTCTGCTAATGAGCAAGTCACACACAGTGCAGCAACTGCCAAAGACTCCACCCAAATCCTCTTCTCTCTCTCTCTCTCTCTCTCTCTCTCTCTCACACACACACACACACACACACACACACACACACACACAAACACTCTGCCAGCTTCCTGTGCACTAAACAAACTGCTGTAATCTGAGAGCAGCTCGAGGAACACTCACACTCCGGAGTGGACCTTTATGGATCCGGCGCTGTGTGGACGTCCGAACGAGCCGAGCTCGATGATGTCATCACAGAACGAGGACAGACGGCCCAATCCGTTCAGTTCTGAGAAGAGTTCGATCTTCGGGAGGCTGTAGTCCTGAAGGAGGAAACAATACATCAACAAAATTAAAGTGAATACACAAAACAAAGTACAGAGTAAACCAAGAATACACAACATGTACAGGCCACTGATAACAACTGGACTAAACACACACACACATTCACACAATCACACACACACACCTCAGAAATATATAAATAAATATAATGTATACATGCAAAATTAAAAAGAAAAAATAATTAAAATAAAAATAAGATACAGATATGCATAATTTTGCATAATGTAAAATCAAAATATCTATCAGATGGAAATGAAATGAATCGTAAATGAAAACACAATATTATGGTGATAATGTGAAAAAAAAAATCATTTTTAAACTACTTAAACTTTTTTTTTTTTTTTTTTTTTGTTTATTTTACATTTTTTAAAGTATTAGCCAATACCAGATTATTCTAACTAATAAAATAAAAATAATTTAAGCAGCGAGTTCAGTATTTTGGTTGTATTTTGGTTGTATTTTGGTTATAGGTTGTCTATAAGAGATTTGATCAAACTCAACACCAAAACCATAAACACAACACAGAGGATTAAACCTCTGAAGGACGGCACGCAGCTGAGGCTCATACAGGCTAATACCCAGGCTCTTTACAAAAAATCCCTAAAACCTTTCTGGGATTTAATTATGTTGTTCTGTTTCTCGACTGAAAGGCAATTTCTCAAACTTCAACCTCTCAAATTTCAAAATAAATGGGAAATGATTTCAAGGTATAGTTATTTTTAAAAATCAAAAATAAATTAATTAATTAATTAAAATAAAAATAAAAAAAGAAAGAGCAAAAAATCAATTCCAAAAAGACTTCAGACAGAAAGTCATAGCACAAATAATATATATAAACAAAATAAAATAAATGTTAATAAACACTTTAACAAATAATCCATTATTCGAGTTATTATTACTATCAGAAGTATTTATTATTAGGTTTATTTGATTTACTTTTTTTTAATTATTTTTAACGTGTTTTAAAGTGTCGACATTAATTTTGCATTATAAGCATCTGGAAGTTAAAAATAAAAAAAATATGGCTTTCTATACATGATGTGATGAGAGGAACTTGTTTATTTGGAGGCTTCACAATATATAACGTAACGATAACAATAAAAATTACAAAACGTCGTTCTTTGTGAATGTAGTAGTTGTGAAAATTGTGAATGTAGCAGAAAAGGAATAAAGCGCTTCGGGACGTGTTGTTATAGGAAAATAATCAACTTCAGGGTCAATGAGGAGCTTCACGATATCACACCATCACGTGATAAATTACTGAGTGTTTTAATTCCTTACATAAGGCCAATTTTTTATGTTTCCTGCTGTTGCAATGTAAATATTATACCAAAGTCTCATCTCATTGTCTCATTGTCTCAATGCAGCTGCAACAAGGAAACAAGCTTACGATAAATTTCTGAGTCACGCTATTTGGTTTTCACCTCAATCAAGTTCTGTGGTGTTATTAAGCATCTCCATCATATCTAATTATATTACAAGAAGCTGTAATGTATCTGCAAGTTTTCGAGAATTCCAGAGACCTCGGAAAACCGTCCAGCACTGGTGTGTCTGAATTCCTGTCCACGTTCCCAACCAAAATGTCTAGCCTGATAGCTTGGGACTTTCACACAAGACTGAGAATTTCACCTCCTTCTCAAAAATGTGGTGGACTCAGAGGAATTTCAGAGGATTTCTGGAAGCCTTCATAGAACCATGTATTTGAATAAACACTCGAGCAGTCAGCATTCACAGCCCAATAGTATGTGAACCACAGAATAGCTTAAAAAAAAATATTCAAGCTCACACTCTCTCCACTAGAAACCAGCTTAGTCCGTATCTCAAATCAGGAGAGGCATTTAAAAAATTCAGGAGACATCCAAGCCAACAGCGTCAAGGGCGATTCCTCACCGCCAACAACTCAAGTTCACAAATATATTGAAATAAACTTCAAACTGGGAAGCAGCCCAAGTATTTAAAGGTCAAAAATTATTTAAGACACGTGACCGTGATCGTGTTTGGATCAGATCCATAATCTAATCAGTTCATCTGTTGGTTACAGTCATAGTTCTGGGTAAATGTTATCAACATCCAGCCACTCATTCTGGAGATATCAAATGTTTGCCCTGGAAATTTCTTCAGTTTACCATCAAGTGTAATAAATTCAGGTTATAGGGGCAGAATCCAACAAATCCACAACAGCAGTATTAATAAACCAAACATATTGTTTGAACAGCAGTTTCCAAGGAAAATGTCAATAACACAACAGCAAAACTCTTACCCTCACAGCCAGACGAATGGAACCAATCACCATCGGTTTGGTCGGAACGGGAATCCCGTCTGGCCCAACTTCCTGGTCAGGTTCTGGCTCCGCCCACTCGTTCACCAATTCCGTTGGCCCTTCCTCTAGAGCGATGGATCGTCCTTGGAATCCTGGTTTTTCATAAAGCAGCCAGCTAGACAGAGCAGAACAGTGCCTTATTTAAAAATGTTTTAAAAAAATGTATACAGTTTGTTTCTGCACCATCAAACACAGCTGAAAAAACAGACAGAATTTTATATTTCTAATAATATTTACCAGGTCGGGGATTTGCGTGTAATATATTTACTTTAGTTCAGAGATCTTCAATCTCAAGAAAAAACAAATCTAGTGTTTTGATGTCAAGCCTGTTCCAACACATCTGATTTATTAAAGGGAGTTATCAAGTCATTAAGAGTCCTGTAGAAGGATTAGACTTCTGTAATTCAGGGAATAAAACACCACAGAACATGGACTCTGAATGTTTAAGTTGATACAGAAACTGACGACGCTTCATTTCTTCATAATCTAAACTTATTTGATTGACTACTCGTTTTTAAAGGTCAACTAGTAATAAGCACCAAAAAAAAATGTTGTTTTGAGATTTTCAACCGTGATTACGTTAGTCCCATGGTAACCAAAGCGAGGACAGAAATGAAATACTTTACTAATTTTTGGAACAAACACAATTCTCACCATCCTCTCACAGCTTTCAGAGATATGACAGGTGACAGCTGTAATGACGTGGCATCTTCTAAGTCTCTGAACACCTCGTACGCTTCGCCTCCAAATTGGGCTTGCTGGAAGACGACCAGCTGCGAGGATACACAATCTCGTTAGAACACGTTCACCATTTCATTACGTTGTTCAATCACTGAGCAGAATTGTTTGTAAAAGTACCTTTCCGGGCCGCTTGTGAAAGCTTCTTACTGTTGTGATCTGTAAAGGAAATGATAATTCTTGATTACTCCGTACTGTAACAGACTGTAGCTGTGACTATATAAAGTTGGTAGTCAACACACGTATCATTTCATAACAATCGGCACGTTTTCTAACAAAGAAAAAAAAATATTTTATCATTATATAAAAACTGCATGTTGTGGATTTTCTTATATAAGAAATAGTAAATGGAAAAATGCTTTCAAACAAAAATTTCAGGTTGACAATTCTTACATTTGACTTTACACCTGGATTATAATAATAATCTCAAGTGATTTGAAATAATTTAATGTTTAACTAAAAAAAAAAGAATGACTTATAGGAGATCCTGAATCCAGCCTGGAAGCTGATCTTCAAAAGGGAAAGGACTGTCTTAAAGGTCTTAAATCTTAGTACTTATCATGAGAAATTATACTGCCTGACCAATAAACCGAAGCCTCGAGGGTCTACATTCCTCCAGCTCTGAGGTATATAATTCACGATTTAAAAGATAAGACGAGGAGCTCCAAGAAAATATGCTGGATATATGATGGAAAACTTACAAGTTCCTACTCACCTCAGTGTGTGTAGGTGACGGTAGTTTGGTTTGCTGTTCTGGTGGTTGGGGTGGAAAGATTGGTGCTGAAGGCTCCAGAATTTTCTTCAGACCTGTCTTTGTGTCTGGGACTTCAGAGATGACTTCCGTCTGTATTGCAGGAACCTTGGAAGGTGTTTCTGTTTTTTGGGAGCTAACTACAGCAGGTGGTTCTTGATCCATTTTCAGGTACTTCTCCAGGAAATCAGGAAGTTTGATTTCTGAAAAGTTAGGAAGGGAAGGTGGAGTGTGTGGGCTCTTTGGTGACTCATCAGAAACACCAGGTTGTATCTCAAGTTCTTTCAAGTTCCCTTCTACCTGACCTGGAGGCACCACTGCAGATTCAAACGTCCTCACATCGTTTGTTTCTCCTGGAGTTGGATCCTGTTGGGATATTGTAGGAGATGTAATCTCATTTGTAACGGCTTCAGGCTGGGTTTGAGGTCTCTTCAAGTTCTTGGAAGTGTTCATGAGGTTTGAAAGGATGGACATTCTTTCTAACCGTGAAGAAACCTTTCCAGAACTTTCAGCAGCCTGATCTTCCCCATTCTCCTTATTCGCTATGTCCTCATGACTTTTTTCTTCTCCCAGTTTGGAAGCCAGTGCTTTAAAGATCATACTATTCTCAGTTCCCTTGCGTTTCTGAAGCTGTTTATTCCTCAAGTCTCCACTTTTCTTCTTGATCAACATGGCCGGAGATGGATCTTTTGGGCCTGTGTTTTTCCTAATTCCAAACTTGAACTCCTCAGGATCAAAGGTTTTCTCAAAGTGATCTTCTTTAATAGCAGGCATAGCAAACGGAGGCAACATCGTCCTGGACTGGCCATGCTTTTTAGGAGGAAAAGAGAAAGGAGAACAGAGTTCTTTGATTTTGCGTATGAAGTCATCAGAATCATCCGAGGTGTCCAGGAGGGTATCATCACTTGCTGAACAGTCCATTTTCCTCTCCATCTTATTTTGCTTCTTTTCAAAACCTTGGTCCACATCCAGCCAGCTAGATGGAGACGCATTTTCGGAGAGTTTTCTAGACACCAGTAGAAAGTCCTGAGCTGTCATTTTTGTAGAATTAAAACTTGGTGGAGGAAGTCCCTCAGGGTTGGATAAATTCTGTGATTTTGTGGGGTCCGGTTTACGTTTCTGTTCAGCAGTGCTGGTTTCCTGAACCTCAGTCTTCTCCATGTGGGAGCTCAGCTGCTCTGTACTTTTAGGTTGCTCAGCTTTCTTAATTACAGGTTTCTGATCAGGACTGAGATTTCCGTCCTTAAGAATTTCCAGTTCTGTGTTGCTAAGAGGTTTCGTTTTGGTGTCTTTCTTGACAGATTCTGAGGGTGGTGATTTAACCGCTGGTAGTTCTGTATCACTTGACTTTATGACTATTGGCTCTTCTTTGAGATCTGGAGCAGGCGCAGGAACTTCAGCCTTCTTGTGATCTGCTTCCTCTGTGGTTTTAGACAGAGCGTTTACTGCAATACCAGTTGTCGTCATGTTGTTTTGTTCTTCACGCTCAGATTTTGTGGAGTATTTTGAAGCATCCTTCGTGAATTGTGTAGAGTTTGACTTCTGAAGGGTTTCAGTCTTGAGGTCTTTGTCCTCTACGTGGATGCTCACTGTTGATTTGACCGACATCTCGTCCATGGTTTCAGGAGTTACTTGCTCTGGGTCTGGGAGAGTTTCTTTATCAATGAGTTCTGGTTTTAATTGAGACGTACCAATATTCAGGGGTTTTGTATCTTGCGAGTCATTTTGTCCCACTTCTGGTTTTATTTCAACAGCAATCTTTTCAGAACTCACTTGATTAGATATTTGTGGAATATTTAAGTCTGCCTTACGCTCCTCAGATTTAATGCTCACCTCCTGCAACTTGTCATGTTTGTTCACTTCCTGATTAGATGTTTGACCTGGAGTCAGATCTGAAGTACAGACCACCTCTTCGCCCTTGTTCGTCTTCTCTTTAGATCCTTCAAGTTGAGCTTTTAAGTCTGCTTTATTCTCTACAGCCTCAATGTCTGCTTTAGGCAGTTCTTTAGCTTGGTCTATTTTATGTTCAGACACCTGATCTGCACTATGATCCCTGGTCTTATCTATGCTGTGCACTTTGTCAGCCTTTTCTTTTTGGCTTTTGGACACTTGAGATGAAGTCTTTACAAGTTTAACTGTTGTATGTTCTGTATTCTGCACATTTTGGGCTCGAGTTTCCTTTTTAGAGATATCAGGTGAATTTTTCAAATCTGTAGTCTCATCTATGGACTTGTTTTTAGCTTCTGCTGGTTTCTGTTCAGCCTCCTGTGTTAATTTCAAGTCTGCTTCATGGTCATTGATCTTATCATCCACAGTTGGCACTGGCTCAGCCTTCACCATTTTCAGTTCAACCTCTTGAGTTAATTTTAAATCTGTTTTAATCTCCTTGTTCTTATCATTCACAATTGGCACAGTTTCAGGCTTGTCTATTTTTTGCTTAGACACTCGAGATGAAGTTTTCAAGTCTGCTCCAGCCAGGTCCTTTTCATTTTTAGATGCTTCAGGTGGAGTTTTTAAATCTAGAGAATGTTCTGTGGTCTTCACAGTCACATCCAGGGTCTCTATGGCTACAACTAGTTCTTCTTCAAGAGCTTGGGGTTTGAAGTCTGCTGTAGGCTCTGTGATCTTCACGCTCACATTCTGTATCTCTGTTTCTAGGTTCACGCTCTGATCCTTGACTTGAGTCTCACTCACCTTGTCCTTGTTCTCTTCCAGCACTCGAGCTGACTTTTCCAGGTCAGTAATAATCTCTGTGGTCTCTACATTCACCCACTGTTTTTTTCCTGTATCATCCATGTTTTGGTCTGACCCTTTAGTAGTCTGAGTGTCTACAGCGTGTTCTCTGTTCACTTTTTCCACCTCTCTTCTGGATTTAAGTTTAGTTGGACACTTCTGATGTAGTGAGGTTTTGGCTTCTGGTGAAGCCTTCACCACAACATTCCCAACAGCTTGGTCATGTTCAGCAGATTTGCCAGGGCTAAGAGGACCGTTGACTGAAGATGAATCATTGTTCATTGGACTGGCATCAGAAAGCGAGGGTTGCTTGAGTGAGTCATCTTCCCCATAATCAAATTCATCCTCTGTGGGCTGATTTGGAGCGCTAGGCGGACTTAGGCAAGGCAGTTTGCTTCCTGTTGGCGATGCTTCAGCCTTGGGCTTTTTTGGACTCTTTGGCCCGACGAGTTGCATTTCATTTGTAGCCTTGTCCTTTGTGCTACACTTTTCTGGCTGCTCTGCCTCTAAAGGAGTTTGAGGCTTGTTATCAGTTTCAGTTTTGTTGACTTTAGAGCTCTTATTCAGTGAGAGTTTCACTGATTTACTCTTGGGAGTCTTTTCAGTAGCAGTTTGTGGCTGTGTTTTTGACTTCACGCTTTCTTTAGTGTCACTCGTTTCCTTAGTTTCCTGTAAACCACCAGGAGATGACGGCTGCTCTGTTTTCTCCTCAATGTATTTTGAATCGGTTATTTTCTTCTGGTCTTTGGTATGAGAAGGTTTAGGTTCCTGACTCGCTTCTACAACTACAGAAGCCACAGTTGCTTCTACTTTAACGGGTGACCTGGTCTCACTTTTACCTGGGGGTGAGGTTGGTGACTGGGGTTTTGTAACACTGTTACTCGAGCTGGATTTACTTCTCTCAGCCCGTGCAGTCTCACGTGTCTGAACTGGAGAGGAAACTGACGCATCGGGTGACATGCCTGTGTTTAGTGTTTTGCTTGGTTTTGGCAGAACTTCAGGTGCTGTTTTCTTTAGAATTTTTGACTTGTCTGCAGGCTTAGTGAACACATTAGGCAGGTCTTTTGTTGTCAGAGATTTATTTTGTTTTTTCTCCATCCCGTTTTGTGCAGGCTTTTTTGGACTCTCCACTTTCTTAGCCTCTGCCTGGCTTGTAACTCGACCCGCACCGGCTTTTGTCTTCGGTGCCACTGGCGGAGCTGGACCCTTTCCAGCAGTCGCTCCATTTGTTCTGCTGATTGCTTTGTCCACGTGTGTACACGTTGCACTCGAGGTCTGCTGATTGCTAACCCCTGAACCCGTAACTCTGGTCTGTTCCTTGTATCCAGGCATGTCTGGCGAGTCCTCTTTAGTATCTGAGACGTTTTCAAGAAGCTCTAAGGGGCACTCTACATTATTATCAAGCTGCTGCTTTGTGTTAGCTTCCTCTTTTATGAATGCATCATCGTTTTCACTTGTAGAGGCATATGACTGCAGATCAGGCTTCTTAATTTCCACACTGATGTTCTTGAGGCTTGGCAGACTGTGGGGAAAAAAGTTATGTTTAGAGATAAACTAAACATTTTTCATTGCTCAGTTTCAAAGCAAATCGAGGATATGTAAACAATGATACATTTCGAGCGCACGGTATAATTATCTCTTTCAACGGCAAATCCAATTATGCCTGCCTCTTTTATCCAACGATGTCCCCAAAATCCCTAATTATAGTCCCAAGCAACAACCCAGTGTCCTCTAAACAAAAAACAAAGCAAACGTACAGTAGTAATAAATGACTCATCTAAGGTTTAACAAGACATTCAACAACACAACATTTGTTTTGATCATAATTAGATTCAGCCAGAAATCACCACATATTATAGCCTACAGCTTAAATGTGATCGTCTGAGTGTCTTTCTAGTTCTTTCCGTTGACTCACTGTTGCAGCGGCACAGATCGAATGTCGGCTAAAGCTTGAAAAATACACACACGTAAAGACTACAACTGTATGATAATAACACTTCAAATTAAACATGTTTAAACATGTGGAGGACGCCACAGTTTACAGTCACTGTGTAATAACTGATGGTGAGTCACACAGAGCAAATCACTTGGGAAAAAAAATAATCATTATGCGAAGTCTTAATATCCTTGCCTATCTGTCTCTGGATCTCAGTCTCTTATACACTCAATTCTAAATGTACAAAGTTGATCGCATTTTTGCAATAATGACCACACCGCTGTAGAAACTATCACCCAAGCTGATAAAGGAAGACAGGCAAACATGACTCGAGCATCATCCCTCAACGATTCAATACTTTAGAATTTAATAGTAAAATCCTACACATTCACTGTCGGTAATACGATCAAATCTATTCTGTTGTGTGTGGATTTGTTTCATGAACGAATTGTTGCTTCCGCACGAGGCTTCTGAAACGTCGTGGGACCTAATTGTTCTCTGCTCATATAGAAATTCATGGGAAAAAGAAGATCATGTTACATGCTGTGAGTTCTCATCTGGTTTATAAAAACAAAGGTATTTTTGCATGCACAACCACACACACAAACACACTGACACACAATTACACAATAATTAGGCATGACTTACATTCTGACTTCGGATTTCTGCTTGCTTTGGGAATTTTCATCTGCGTTTGTGCTCGTGTCGTCTAGTTCTCCCTCCAAACTTGACTGCGAGTTCAGCCACACTCTCTTTGCAAAGAACTTCTCGCTGGTGGAAAGTTTGACGCTCCTCCGTTTCTCAGTCTTTGTTAACACTTCCTCGTCTGTCTTAACCTCCAAGGCGTCCTGATAGACGGACGAATCCGACCCCGAATCCTGTGCTTCTTGAACGACGAGTGCAGCTCTGAGGCCCAGCACTGGGCTTTGTCGAACAGGCGTGACCTGACCGAGAGAGCTGCTCTCGCTCCCTTCCTCCTCCAGGTTTGTTTCCACCCACACGGCTTTGTGAATCTGCAGAGGTGAGGGTGAGGCCACAGCGGACTCGTTCTCTGCCTCAGGGGACAAGGGCTTTGGAGGGCTTAAAGGCTCCTGGGAGCCGCTACTCAACTTGCGTGATCTTCTCCGGCTCGACGTTTTCTTCCCCATGTCTTCAGTGTCGCCTGGATCTGAAGAGCTGGACTCGATCCTACACTGGGAGCTCAGCGTCACCCCGGCGAGAGCGCTGTAATTCCCTGTTCCTCCCACAACAGGTTTCAGAACTGTCTTTTTGATGTCTGGGGATTTAGGTTCAGAGATATCCTTTATCGGAATTTCTGTGCATTGCTTAATCGTCTTCTGCGTCACTTGTCTCTCTGGTCCTTCGTCTGTGACGCTGATCTCCTCCAGAAACACCCGGAGTTTCCTGCTTGCCTCTACCACCAGCAGCCCCGTACCCGTTTCTTCTTTGCTTTTCGTCGCCACTGCTAAGTTCCTCACGCTGCCGCTGCTGTCACTATCCGCAAACGGAAGGTCGCCTCCGTCTGCGACGATGGAGGCCACGCTCTGTGCGCTTGGACTCCCTTTATCGGAGAAGAAACCCTGCTCGACCTCTTCCCCCTCTGTGGACGTCTGCCTCAAACCTGCAGAACTGCTGGGGCTCGAAAGAGGTGACACATTTTCCTCCGTCCCATCTGATGATGACCTGCTCCGCCGCCTCCTCAAGAGAAAACTGGCAACCCGGTTCAACACACCAACACCTTTTTCTTCAGAATTCTATCAAGCAAAAAGACACAAACAAACATGATTAAAAAAAATGCTTTTAAGTATCAAACTTGAAAAACGTCTAAATTGTGCCCATGTGCCCACTGCCAGAGCATCAACGGCTGTGACATATTTACCAGCCAGCCTTTCAGTTAGCAGCTGGTTAAAGGATAAAAAACATGAACTTTACTACAAGCCTCGTTAATAATCTGTCTCTATTAACAAGGCCGGTTTAAGGAGTTGTTTTCTCTAGTTTCTTTCTATGAGTGAGTTTTTTTCTAACTGCTAAAAAGTTTCATATTATTCCTAACAAACGGTCTATTATGCAAATGTAACGTCTTATAACAGCTTTGACTTCAAAAGCATTGCAAGATTTGTGTGTTTTTTTTTATTTTTTATTTTTACACACAAGAACACATGCAAAATAAACAGTTTTGTATTCTTTGTATAATGATTTGAAATGAGTTCAGACGATTTTCCAGACTACAGCACTTCATCAGGTGTGAAGAAGTTCTCCTGAAAGGTGAAACCTGATAATAGGTTAAAGAGAGAGAGAGAGAGAGAGAGAGAGAGAGAGAGAGAGAGAGACGTCTAGTTTCATTGGAAACTTTGAGTGCTGCGCTGAAAGTTCAGTCCTTTTCTCTCTCTCTGCCGCACTGAGTATCATTTTCTCTCTCTCTCTCTCCATTTTTTTCACTCTATCACACTGTAGCACATTTGTCACACATTTCTGACATAAAGACAGCGTCCGTTTTCTTTCCATCATCTCCATGAGCAATAATATAGCACAAGTACTATTGTTGTTGCTGCTGCTCATTTGCATATTATTTATTTAACCCAAGTTCAGGTTTAATCGGATTTTAAGAAGGATGCTTTTAACACTTAACACTAACACACAATTTATACAAATTACATTTCTATATGACTCTAAAGAACTTTATAAAATAAATAAATAGTTTGTTTTTGAGTTAAAAATGATCTCGAAGTCTTTCAAGAAGGTTGAAAAAGTTTCCTTCAAACCCAGTTAAAGTTGATTTAAACTTTATAACACGTGTTAGAAACTCCACGTGTCTTATATCTTCATCTCCACTTACAATTACAATAATCTGCAGGAATAAATAAGAATAAACTGAGATCGCGTTTAAAGTATTTGCATCAAAGCTCCGTTATTATAAACTTACAGAATAACGCCACGCTGGCGCGCGCACACCACCTTACTCGCGCGCGCGCGCACACACATTCAAACACACACTCAAACATACACACACTTTATTGAATTTGAGAACTTTATATTTGTATAGTCGGATTAAATTTAGGGTTGTAAAGTGCGTGAAGAAAGCAGAGCGTACCTGACTGTAGCCTCGCTGAGTATCATTTACTCTCTCTCTCTCTCTCTCTCTCTCTCTCTCTCTCTCTCTGCGTGACCGCGCAGGCGAAAATGAGCTATACACGCCCCCTCGGTGACGCACGTGACATTCCAGCGATGCGCCATTTTACCCGTTTCCCGGGCAGAAAGCGTATATTTTTTCCATTTAATCATTAACTTGTTTTTGTTTTGTTTTTTTAAACCAAGACTTTAAAATTGAAATAAAACAAACGTTGTTTTTTTTTTCCTAATAAGGCAAACTGATATTTGTACATTTATTTACATATTTTATGCACATTTAGATAAAATCAAATAAATTTCTGTTTAGCTAAAATAATTCCTTCTGATTATTTGTTTGTTTCATATACTTGCTTTGAAGACTAAAATAAATAATTTTACAATTTTTATGCGTTTACAGTTAAGTAAATATTTTATTGATTTAAAGTGGTTTATTAAATACAAAAATGACTAAGGTTCTCTAAATGTACATACAATATTAAACTATTTTATTTTTTTTAAAATAAAACACTTTTGAAACAAGAGCAGTTTATATTTATTTACATTAAAAAAGTAAATTTTTTTCTCTGATGCTGGTTAAAATCCATCAGTCACTTTAAATGCTAGTTAACATTTTCATTATATTAATTATTTTCATAAACATTTTTCCCAAGCATTCAACTCCATGTCATGCTTTAATTCCCAATCAGAAGGAGCTAAAGTAATTGAGACTACGCAACCTGAAATTCCATCTTGTCTATTTGGAGTAGACCTTACATTTATGAGCTCACTTCCTGTTTACAGCATGACATCAAATCAACATGGCCGCTCATAAGGTCAGAAGTAATTAGAAGAGTTAATCTGTAAATGTTAGCTTTAACGCACTTCCACATTCTTGTGAGTGACCTCTTAATGAGACTGCAATATTGAGTTGTGTGTGAAATACACTGGCAAATACATTAGATGTTTCATTGATAGCAATTGGCCTAATTTGCAAAAGTTGACTAACACTAGAACACTGACACAGAATTGTTCTGAGGTAAATAAATGTCCCACAGTATAGTTAGCTGCCTAGCCTGTTGCTAACATGTTGAAAATGGAGGCGTCCATGTTTTTGTTCCACCGTTGTGTTTGAAATGCCACGAAATTCAATATATTGTCGTTATGTTCTTCAGCGACACTTTCTTTAAGACAGACAGACAGACAGACAGACACACACACACACACACACACACTATATATATA
>JAOTRN010000002.1:21078168-21088757 GCA_028566695.1 Bagroides melapterus | reverse complement strand
CACACACACCCACCACACACACACACCCACCACACACACACACCCACCACACACACACACCCACCACACACACACACCCACCACACACACACACTCAAGTCTTCCGTTAGTTTACTAGATTAGATTTTCATTGTGAGCCAGCAAGCCTGAAGTGTAATAGTACACAAAAGTGTATAAACAGGAATAAATTAATCACACACCGGATTCTGAGAGGTCTGACCGTCTGGGTTTAGGAGCAGGAGAAGGAGACTCGTTTCTTCCAGCAGGTCGCCGGGCCGAACCTGAATATCACAAAAGATATATGTTATTAGTAAATTTAATCAGGTGTAAACCCGATTTGTGCTTTTTTTGGAAATAAGATCCAAAAATGAGAGTCATGACGACTCAAACATCAGCTGAGAGAGAGAGCGAGAGAGAGCGAGGGTAAGAGAGAGAGAGATAGAAAGTGAGCGACTGTTGTACCTGAGAGGCTGCGGCGCCGCCTGCTGGGACTGGAGGATGTATCAGTGCGGCGCGGCTGTTTTCTGGGTGGTGTGATGGAGCTTCGTTTAGTTGGCCTCTTGTGAGGTGAGCGTGAAGAAGAGCTGCCTGAAGATGAGCGTGAACGTGAACGCCGCCTGGCACAGAGAAAGAGCAACAAACAATTTATATACGTATATTCAAATCTAATTTGAACACATGATAATCAAATACTGATTAAGGCATGTATCTACACTGCACTACCACATCAGAGACTATATACATTTATAAAAGTGCATTCGATTTTTAAAATCAGATTAATATGGTGTCAAAAGAAGACGTACCTGCGGGCAGGTGAGCGGCTGCGTCTGTGTCTGGTAGGAGGGGGTCGTCTTGGGGGACTCCTGCGTCTGGGGGACATGCGTCTCCTTGGGCTCGGTTTGCGCCGGGGTGAGTATGACCTGTGATGAGACAGTAACCACATTATGAAGAGTGACAGTCTCACACACAAAGACATCTTACAAACACACCAAACCTTGGCTTACCTAGAGCGTGATCGGTGGCGTCGTCGCGGGCGAGGGGAGCGAGACCGTGTGCGATGGCGTGGACGATCTCGGCGTCCATCTTTCTCCCGTTCCCGGTCTCTCTCTCTATCTCTCGGTTTCGGTTTGTCTTCTGTCTTTGCAGGTTTCTCTGGAGACACGTCCTTAGGAACTTCAGACACTGAATCTGGCTTTGCATCGTTCACCAAATCACTGGACAGGAAGAAAAGAAGGAATTTGGGACTGAAAGACATGCACTAAACCCCACGAGGACCGCTCTCCGAACTGATAATTACGATAAGTTAAAAACATCAACAAAGTTACCTGGTGGATGAAGCCTCCTGGATTAGAGGTTCTGGTTTGGAGCTCTCTGATTGGTCAGGCTCAGGCTGGGGGTCGGGTTTGTGGCTGGGTGGTGGACTGGGCAGAGGCAGTGCCGGTGGGCTGGGTTTGCGTCGGGGTGAGCGAGAGTGGCTGCGTTTCCTTTCGCGCTTCGCAGGTGAACGAGATTTTCTCCTGTAGTCAAAAAAAAAAAAAAAAGTCAATGTGAAAGCCGTAATATACATACAAACAAATGAGCTATTTTGCAAAGTAAAAAATGACCTAAGCATGTTTTATTGAAACTTACCGCTTGGGACTCCGGGACTGGGCTTTCTCTTTGCTCTCTCTCTCTTTCTTATCTTCGTCTACCTTTTTCAATACTGCCAGTGACTCCTGTTAAAAAAACAAAAAAACAAATAAAAAAAAATTAAAAAAAACGAGCAACGAGCATTTAACAGAACTGGCATGAACACGATCACAGAACTTGCATACAAGTAAAACAGTGGCACAAGATTAAATGGGTAATGAAAAAGAAGGGACATTAAATATAGGACCACATCCTTCATCATGATTTCAGCAAAACAAATTACACAACATACAGATCTGATCAATGTAAGGAAAACATTTACAGATCAGAATCGAGGTGAAGTGATGACTGGCTAAGCTGCATTAACATTAGACATACAACCCTGTGTTCACTCGGCGACAGATGACGGTCAGTTCCGACACAGAGCTTCACTCAACAACAACCACCACCACCTGAGTCAACTTTAGCTAAATCATAAACAGCTGTGACTGATCGAAATTTTGTCTGGAACAAACCCCTGAGACTAGTGCGCTGTCTTCAGTTCTCATAAATCTAGTTTCCACCTGCAGTTAGTCGGTATTTACTGACTTATAACTTATGGTTTTGGTTTATCTCGTCATAAAGGACCTCTCAATAAACGTGTAATTTTACACAAAAATAAAAAAAATAAAAATAAAGATTGTTGGCGTCTTTAGACATTTTTTAAACAGCTAGTATGACGTCTGCTATGTAACACATGGGTCTCTATTCTAAAACTTTGTCACCAAACATGTTCTTTATACACCAATAATCATTCTAATCCCATCTCTCACCTGTCGGAGCTTGATCTCCTCTTTCTTCTGCTCGAGGAAGGCGGACGGGATCCCGGCGATGTTCTCCTGCGCACTCAGCAGCAGGGGCCAGAGGTCCTTCATGAACTCCCGTGCGTTCTTCCCGTTCAGGAAACCGGTCAGGTTAATCTGCATCATCTTACCGTCTGGGTTCTACAACACACATCGAGGATGGAGAGAGAGAGAGAGCAGAGCGGTGGGAAGAGGGGAGCTTAATACGATGACAGGAAACGGCAGCACACTACAGAAAAGGACGGGCTCTTTACACCAAATGCATAAAATCTAGTATTTACAATAAGGAGCTTGCTGTTGGCTCTGATTAGTGAATCCTGTCATGTAGAAAATACTGGAGCAGTTGTAAGCATGCATTACTTCTGATTTCTGATCTTTTAAAAAGAAAAAATAGGATAGAAAACAGAATAGAGCCCGCCTTGAAGTCAGAAAAACACATAATAATGAATAAAAATGATAATGAGACCAGAACTCCCTGCATTGCAACTCTGCCCCGCCCTCCCTCTACCTCCCCTAACTGCTGTGACACAGCAACAATAAATCCACAATACAGTGTGTCAAAAAAAAAAAAAAAAGCCAAAGTACAGTCCGGAGTACACCGTCTTCAGTGTGTGCGCATCCTCAGGGTTGGGGGATTGGAGCGCCCGCCGCTCCTGCACAGACAGGGACGCTCCGATTGGCTCGCTTCCGCCGCCCTACTGCTTGTGACTCAACCACCTTGAGTATAATGTTATATCACTTATCTAAATTGCAAGAGACGAACAAGCAATAATGAGTACACAGGACATGGGAGGAAAAAAAGGTTTTCTTTCTTTACTTTTCTTTCATTGAAGTCAGAACTAATTCAAGAGCAGAAATACAGAAAAGTTAAAAATATCATCTCGGGTGTTTAAACCTTTATTAATAGTCAACTACTGAGTAATAATCCATTTACTACTAATCGTACTACTACGTGTCCACTTTCAGCCTGTGTCCTTATAAATATGCCCCACAAAGGCTCATCGTTGCCCCTCGTCCAGCTTTACAGAACTTACCGGAAGCTAATCAAACATCCAGCCATGAGTTTAATGGTCTAATCCATCCTTCACATGGACACAGTAATATATTTATACCACAGCACTGCTGACTCCTGGATCTCTTCAGAAGGTGTTGATTCACAGCGCTTAATTATTACGCATAACATTATCATTTCCATAGCGACAGCTCGTTTGTGGAGAATAATCAATGATTTAAGAATCATGGAAGGAGTCTCCAGTGTCAGAACTTTCACTGCAGTGTTCAGAAACTTTTATTTTTGGTGGTTTCTTGCCATCAGTGGTTTCTAAACAGAGCCTGATTTATTAAACATTTCCTGAAGGAGTCTCTAGTACCAGATGTGACGCTGTAATGTTACACTGTGCTCTATTACGCGTTTACATGTTGATCACTAGTAAATTCTTGTTACTTGGGTATCTATAATAGGAATATAACTGAACCGTAATCATCTTCATGATGGTAACTGAGACACTGTTACACCTTACAAACCAGGTGTCAATTTCCTGTAATGAGACACCATGAAGCGCTTCATGTTCTAAGAAAGATAAACAAGGATTATTATATTATAAACCCTTTTCTTTATTAACTTCTATCCTGTAAAATGCACTTTTATTAGAAGTATAAGATCATCAGATCTCTTTATATGTTAACTTTCCTATTTCTAAACTTAAATTCTTCCTTAAATTCGAATTCCAATATTTTGTTTGGATCGTGTGTTACAGGATTAGATGCGTGTCCTCCGACATCCGATCCACCGTCTAGTTTCTCCTGATCTGAGCATGTTCCTAACGCAGGAGTTTCACTTGGAGCCATGTCTAATGATCACGTGTTACACACGAACGAGAATTGAATTCTTCACTTCGCATTTGTAAAAGCACCTTGATGGAAACACTGCTCATGAACCTAATGAAACACTTTCCAATTGTTTAAAGAGGAAAAACGTGTTCAAGTACTAAAATAAACGTATATGAATGTAAAAAAAAGAAAAAAAAATTAAAAAAGGAGGCAAAAAAAAAAAAAAGAGATTATATATACCACGAATGTATTCAGGTACGTTTTCTGTGACTATTTTATTTATTTATAAAGAGAACAAACCTGATATTTCATACATCAATTTCTATTTTTTTTTTAAGAAATTTGAAATGTTTCCTTTAGCAATTTCATAAAAATAAGACGGTAAAAATACTGAATAATAAAAATAATATTAATAATAAAATCAAACACAATCATGAGTACCAAGTATTGTTAATTTTTTTTTTTAACTGTGCTTTTTTTGTGTTTGTTACCCCCTGTAATGTTTATATTTCTATTTAAAAATGTCACCCCTGTAAAAATAAAAGAATAAAAACAAACTGACACGATTCATCACTGACATAATGCCAAGCCCTGATCGAAAACTCACCTCAAAGACACAAAGCTCATGATGAAGGGAGACCTGGGGTTCAGCGAGACTTTGGGCTCAGCTGAGATCTAATTAGGTTGTTGGTGCTATACTTCAGTTGCAAGGAATAACATCCATATTGGTTCAGGCCTTTTAAATCATAAATCACATCATCATTAGAAACAAAGTGTCGGGCAGAAGACACGCTGATACACATCACAGCATCTTGAGAAAGTACCAAACCAATACCTAACCAAACCAAACCATTTCTTTACCCAGTGCTAGCACAACATTATTGGTGCCTCTCTGTCATTTCTTTATTTAATTTTTAGTCTGGTTACACTAAATTTTTTTTTTTTTAAGTACATGTCTGATTTCTGACGCATTCAGTCCTCTCCAAAAAGCCTGGCACATATCCGAGTACAAAAAAGAAGTAGAGGAGAATCAGGGGAATGGAAACGGACAGATACCTTCTCCTCCAGCTGGTTGAAGACGAACTCGACCACGACATCGTCCTCGAAGCCGAGGATTTCGGTGACGCGCTGCGTGATCCACGGCTTGATGACCTCCAGGTTTACTTTCGTCATGTCCACCTGTAAACAGAGTTGTCCGAAAAGAAATAAAAAAATAAACAAAGATGACAAAAATCAATAAAGCTTTCTATTTAGACTGTGGGCAGTAAATACAATGGAGTGCATTAACCCCTTCTTCCTGTCAGGTTGTTGTCTTAATGAGAACACAACTGATTTATAATTGGCTCCACCTTGGAAATTATGAATAATTAAGAAGTATGAAGAGAACGGTGACGAGGTGTAACTCATGTCAGGCTGGAATTCCCAGTACATCTACAGCAGACACCCTTATCCAGAGCAACTTATATTTATCTATCTCCTTTATACAACTGAAGGTTAAGGGCCTTGATCAAGGGCCCGGCAGTGGCAGGCTAGTGGTCCTGGGATTTGAACGAATGATCACCATAACCACTGAGCTACCACGTCCACAAGGCACTGATGAATTTTTAAGACTTGAATTAATGCACACTTTATCTTTCTACTTTAATTAATTCAAATGATTTTTATTCAAGTGGTTTGCTATAAAGGAAACGTACCTTTTTCTCCAGACATTCTGCAAACTTCAGCTGCTTCAGCAACTTCTTATGTTTATTACTGAAGCGGTTATCCTGCTCAGCACTGGTGCCCTGCAAAACGAAGGGTGCCATTAATTATTAACACTGAACTGAGACAAGACAGAACAAACTGGAGAGCAAGAGCAAGAGAGAATGAGGAAGAAAAAGAAAGAGGTGTTGGGGTTTTAAAGGTAAAAACATAGGGCAGCTTTATTAACTGATAAGAGGTACATCAGCTCCAAGTAGTTTAGAAACTTTCAACATAAAATCCCACCAAAGTAAATATTTTGTGCCAGATTAAAGAATTTTGAAATTCCTTTCAAATAAATTAATGAATTAACATTTAACCACTAAATTTGACCAAATCGCAAACTTTGTACATGACGAAAACAATTATAAAATTATTATTAATTTCTTTTAGTCTTTAACATTAAATAGTAATTTTATTTTAATTCTACTTTTCAATATAGTGATACTTTTAAACAAAAGATAACGGTATTCCATTTAACTAATATGATATATATGTAATAATTTATGTATGAAAGGTTTAATTAGTATATAAGTGACAAATCTGGCTCTATTAATGTCTAAAATGTGATGTGATTTATTAAAATATGTAAATATTGTTTTTAATAAGATAACATGCCGTTAAATAATCCCTTGACGTTTCCACCATGTGCCCCATAGCAAGTCAACCAAATCCCGCTAATAACTCACTATAAATAAATATAAACTCAGAAAAATTACCTATTTGTCAAAAATAATATCTATCTGAACCACATTACAGATATAATAATTTATAAATCAAAGAGGCGAGTTTTGTTGTGCAACTAATCCTGCACGAGCGCTCAAAGATTCAGCCAGTTAGCGTAACACAACGTTAGGTTAAAAACTTAAATTTTGAAACTTTAAACCTTACTTAATATGTTTTGCGTGTATAAATACGTCACAGTATTTATATAAAGGTTTAATTTATGTAATCAGGAATTTAGGTTAAAATAATTCACAAAAAACAGGCCTGTGGTAATGTGCAATGCTAATACCTCGCGCACTCATCCGCCATTTTGTCTAACCTGCTTACCACTACAGGTTTGTAAATACAGCACCAATTAAAAATACAGCAAGAAGTCAAGAAACACACAATCTAGTCAGAAAAAAAGACAAATTTATCCTTCTTAAACGTTGCGAAATATAATAAAAGTGTTACTTACGCGGAAAAATCCCGCGTCCATTTTATAACCGTGGGCAAAACGAACGACAGTCCGCGTAGAGACAAGCTAGCACATCCCACAATCCACCGCGGCGCCTCTCAGCTTGCTCTTCTGTTTCCTCACTTCCGGATGGAGCTGCTTGCGTCATCAACCAGCGCCAAGGCGGCTAATTCATTATTCGAGTCTTATTTTTTTAAATTCACTAAATCTTTGGCAGAAACTCTGCAAAAGCAGTGAAATGTTTTGTTCAATAGTTTCATGTGAATGTCATACAAAATAATTGACAATTTAACAATTGAAAATCATAGAATACCATTAAGCTTAAAAATTGACTAATAACGTTTCTTATTTGAAGTGTCAACTTATTAACGTAAATTTATAATGCAGTAGCATTCATTATATGGCTAAAAGTATGGATACCCTTGACCATCACAGTAATATGTATGTTCTTTTATGCTGTAGAATTAAAATTTCCTTTCAAGGCCCAAACACTGTTCCAGCATTACAATGCTCGTGTGTACAAAGAGTTGTGTTAACTCTGGAGTGGAAGACATTCTAGTGGAAAGTCCTCCCAGAAATGATCCTTTACCAGGAATCACTGAGCCTGAGTTGGGAATACATTTGTGTCTCCATCGATAAGCTACTAGGGGAGTAAGGTTTTTGAGAGGGATATAGAAACCAAAGAACCTGGAGGAAGCCACACAGACACAAATTTTTGTTTATTTGTTTAAAAAAAACCCAAACAAATTCACCACACTGAGTAAATGATTTATTTCACAAGTGTGAATAAAACATGTTTTATATTCCAGTTCACATAATTATTGGATAATAAAAGCTCACTATGACCTCTAAAATCACACCAAGCTAATAACGAGAAGTTTTCTGTATTTTCTGTAATTTATATTCAAAGGCTCAACTCAAAACCATGTCTGTTTACAGTATCTCCAAAATCACACACAGTGGATAAAGACAGACATTTTATTCTCTTTTCTCCTTATCTTATTTTTCAAATTTTCCAAATAATACATTCTCTATATTTTCAATACCAAACCCTCAATGCTTTCCAAACACCTCTTTGGGCAATTTTTTTAAAGCAGCTCGTTCGCATCACATTGCTGTTTGTCACTTTACTTGCACACTATTCTGACACCTTTCCGGTTTAATTCAGGCAGCTGTGGATGTTCTCAGTATTGACACAACTCCACCTCTTCATCTCTCCTGCATCCTTCATCACGGTGCAGCCTAGATTTACATTTATATTTCAGCGCTGTCTCCCACAGTTTCAGTAACGTTCCTCTGGAAGAAGAAACCATGGTACAGATAACTCAGGTTTGTCTTCTTGTGCCTTTTCGTCATTCTTCCATCCATTATTCTAAGAAAAGGTCCACCGATGTGGGTTTGGATAGTTCTAAAATCTTTAAAAGGCCACAGAATATATAAAATTAATTAATAAAATTCAGAAGTTAATATGATATACTGCACCAAACCTTTCTTTCACCTCTTCTTCATCCCTGAAAGAATGCTGATTTGGTTTCTCTAGGACTTCTCAAGCTACATCTTTCTAATGTGATGTACACAGTGTTGACCCTGAGCAGATGCCTTGTGATCTTGATGTAAGAAATAAAACAGTCTGTGTTTTAAAGTCATCAGCAGCGTCGTGGTGTGATGAAGCTGCTAGCTAACGCTGCTGAGGTCCATGCTTGCTCTCTTGTTACGGAGGTCACTCAGCATGTCAGCGACAAGTTCCGGAAGACCAAACACCGGCTCCCAGCCCCAATCTCTCCGAGCATTAGAGTCGTCGAAGCGCATCGGCCAGCTGTCTGCTACACACACACACACACACACACACACACACATCAATAAGCATTCACACAATACCAACATATACCAAATGTAACTATGTTTTTACTCATTCATCCATCCATTAGGTCAGGCACCCATTATTCATCTATGTATTCACTACTTCATGCTTTCATTCATTTAAGAATCCAGCCCTTTATTCTTCTATCCAGACATCTGTCTATTCCTTTATCCATCTATCCATGAACAAATTTCCCCTTATCATCCATCCACCATGCAAATCAGCCATTCATTCATCTCTTCCCTGATTAATCCATCCACTTATCCATTTATTTATGCACTATTCTGTCCATCCATCCATCTTTATTCTATCCATCTATCTATCCATCAAGTCAACCAAACAGCTACCATCTATCTGTCTACCCTTTCGTCTATGCACTATTTTTTTTAATCTATTTTTCATTTATCCATCAGACAATCCATTAATCTATGGACTATTTATCTTTTTGTTTTATTCAAGAATCTTGCAATCCGTACATAAACTCTTTCTTTATTCCATCCATCCATCCCTTCATCCATCCATCTCACCAAACAACCCTACATCTCTCCATCCAGTTACTTATCCATAAAGCTACTGAAGAATACAGCATCTCAACCATCCCAGCATCCATCTCTCCAGCTCTCCATTTCATTTTTCTGACATTTATTCAGTGTCCCACTGCTTTTGGTTTGTTGGTACCGATGTTCTGCCGGATGGGGTCTGGTTTGTAGGTGACCCTCAGGTGAGGAATGTGTTTGCGGATCTCCTCTACCACCTCCTCAGGTGTGAAGCTAATGGCGGCGATGTTGTAGGTGCGCAGATACAGCTGACGTTCAGGAGCCTGCATGAACTCGACAGTGGCCCGGTGGCAGTCGGAGATGTGCATCATAGGTAGGCGGGTCTTTGGGTGCAGGTAGCATTCGTGATGTCCAGTGCTGAGAGCATCGTGAAAGATCTGGACTGCATAGTCTTAAGTGAGCAAGAGAGTGAGCAAGTTACTGAAGCACCTTGGACTCCAGAGTTCTTGATCATTAGTTCATGTTTTTTTAGTGTGAATGGGTGAATTTTACCTGTGGTTCCTCCACCGGGGTGTGTGTAGGCTGAGATAACTCCGGGATAACGCAGACAGCGGAAATCCAAACCGTGTTTATGGTGAAGATACTAAAAGCCAACAGATTGGAAGATAATACAAACATTTCCACTTAAGATGAAGAGGCCTAAAAATAAAAGGATGATATGAAAAGCTGACCTCGCCCATGAGCTCGGCATGGACTTTGGAAACGCCGTAAATGGTGTGAGGCCTCTGGATGCAGAGATCGGGGGCGGGGTCTCTGGGAGAGGAGGGGCCAAATGCTCCAATGGTGCTGGGGATGAAGAGACGCATGGAATTCTCCAGAGCCAGGTCTAATACATTATGGAGGCCTGAGAAGATGAGGAAAAGATGAAGAGAAGAGAAGAGAAGAGAAGAGAAGAGAAGAGAAGAGAAGAGAAGAGAGTAAACAAATAGAGTAGGAGAGAATAGAGA
>JAOTRN010000002.1:21006313-21017283 GCA_028566695.1 Bagroides melapterus | reverse complement strand
CCCCCCCCCCCCCCCCCCCCCCCCCCCCCCCCCCCCCCCCCCCCCCCCCCCCCCCCCCCCCCCCCCCCCCCCCACGTCTGTGGTACTGGAGAAAGAAACCACTTTAGGACACTTCAGGAACTCCACATCACCACACCTCCACCTACAGATGAGGATTTCTTTTTAAGCCAAATGACTTTTAGCGGTTATATTTTTCCTCTACATCCATTCAACCGAACATGAAGTTTTGTGTGCTCATGACTTTCAGGGTGCACCTTAAACTGCAGAAGAGTCGAGCTGTCAACGAGGTGACAAGCAGCAGCATGTCTTTGGATCATTGTTATTTTGTGTGTGTGTGTGTGTGTGTGTGTGTGTGTGTGTGTGTATATACACAAAGTTGTCAAGCAGGTTCTGTGCTCTAACATCAAACAAGATCTCTGGGACAAAGCGAGGTAATGAGATGAAATAAAAGGGACCCAGAGACACTAAAGACCATCATCATCATCATCATCATCATCATGTATAAACTCTACTAAAGGGTTAATGCAGGAAAAGCCTTCATCCTTGTAGTTTGTGTTTGTTTTTAAACGAAATGTTGTTCAAGCCGGTTCCCTTCAGTAGTTTTGTTAAACATGAACAGGAGTGTTTTTCTTCCCTCAGGGTCTCAGTTGCCATATAATGCGCCAGAGAAAGGGCGGGCGCATTATATTGCAACACTTAAAAACACTATGATTCACTGATTCTTCACCAATATGCTTTTAGCACTTACAAACCAGCCCCTCTGACTGAAAACTATCAAAAATATTAATCTTTACTTCCCCAAGTCATTGGTAAACAACGAAAGAAAGGGTGATGTCCAGACCAATGGCAATGCAAGTTACGGTACTTATTTTCTTTGCATTTTATTCATTCAATTGTAAATAATCAGGAAACAGTAAGCATCCAGTCTGTAGGAGAAATTTAGATATGTTTAGAACCTTGTTCATAAAGAAATGTACGCACGGATCAATCATTTATAATAAAACGTGTGAGCTGCATAAGAGACATGCATTCACTCACTGATCTATTGTAGATGTAATTTGATTAACAAACTAAAGCAATGGAAATTTAGTAAAATCTAATCCCAGTACAGCTAAAATGGCTTATGGTGAGCTGCATTCAAGATCTTTGTGCGTCAAAACGATTTATATAATCGTACGGTACATTTAAACCGACGAACAAATGTGCCAAATGTTGTTTAATATGCGTTATTTCAATGTTTTCACAAGGAAAAAAAATGTAAATGAAACAACCAGACAAAATATACAAGTCTAAACAGACTTGTAAACAATTGGAACATGGGGACCTTGAATGCAGCGGCAGTACTGAATCCCGTTTAACGATATTAAATACAATGTGAGAGAGACGATATGAAGAGAGAGACTTACCCATATTGACGTTATTGACGATGCTTTTTTTTATTTATGTCATCTTCAAGCCCCTAAAAGCCCATGTTTTGCAGTTTACTCTAAAGAAAAATCCCATTTCGCCTCACTGCTCCACGCCCTGTACCTGAAGGGCGGCTCTGACGAACTCACTGACGTATTCCCAAAACGGGTGCATTTGGAACAGTACATATTGCGGGAAGGGAGACGGCTGCTGTAAAAATAAATAAACAAAAAAAGTTCAACATCCCGGTTCTTCATACAAACATCTCTCTACTACGAGATTCCAAATAATACCCTCACAAAAAAGTCGGTCAATTGTAAACGACGCTGCTTTTTAAATCGCTCTCCCCTGAAATTGGACTGTTCCGGATTGGAAGTAGAGTTCCGTTCCACAGGTGTTGCGACCGTTGTGATGGCCACGTCAACAGCGACGCCATTTTGGTTAGGGCAAGTTTGCAGTTTTAAACTTATTGACTTTAGCTGAATTCATAGTAAATTTAAATTGTATTTAACGATGACGACATATTGTCGTGGGGAAAAAAATTAAAACCATAAAACTACAGGTAAAAAAGAACTTTCAAATTCTGACAGTTATTTTATTATGTTTTACCAGTCACTTCCTTTAAGCTAATTTGTGAAAATTAGTAAAAGAGGGGAACTCTTAAGGGCATAAATTATTTACTATTATATATTATCTTTATTAGATTATTGTTTAATGAAATACAAATTTTACATTTACTATCAATTTACAAGGTTCAAACTCCAGTCCTGAAGGACCACAGTACTTCAAAGATTAGCACTGCTTCATTAACACCACCAAACTCATCATCAGCCAGTTACCAAATGCTTAATGTGCTGAATTTATAGGTTAAAAGAGAAAATACAACCTTTAAGACTTCCTAAACGTGACCAGAATCCTTTTAGTAAAGTGTACCTGGCAGTTATGTCAGCACTTTGTATTCAAGGTTGTAAATTAGATCTTACAGGCACCACATTAGAATGTTGAGTGCTCTCATATTCGTACTTTAACCCTCAGGTTCCTCCTCTACTCCTGGAGAACCCACCATCCTGCACTTTATTTCCCTTCTCCAACATGCCTGATTCAGCTAATCACCTGTTTACTAGCCATCCTGAGGACTGTCTGTGTGGGGGGTAGAAATGGAAAACCCTAAAATTTGCTATCCATTGAGTTCTTCATCACCAGGTCTGAGAACCTGTGCTCTAAAAGGTCTCTTAAGGAAATTAAGTTCCTTAAATTCTCTTAATACATTAAATAATTGGTACATCCTTTAAGACGGTAGATTACCATAGTTTCCATGTCGTTGGATGAAGGAGGTGGGACTGAAGAATCAAGGAGACGCTAATTAGACTTTTGAGACATACTCATTGGTTATTTTTCCAGAAAGAAAGCCACACCTACTCTAAATTAGAACCATCTGATTGCAATTTGCTCAGGCTACATGCACCAAGTGTAATGTTTGGCATGACTGATTATTTAGCAGACCACGAAATATTAGTGTAAATCTTTAACTGTGTATGATTCTTGGTGTTGTAAGGTTTTCCTTACGTAATGGGAACAGTAGGGTTTTGTGTTTATTTTATATTGTCTGCCCTTGCACCGGCTGTTGGCTCGGTGGCTGTTCGTGATATCTGGCCGGATGTTGGTGGTGGCATTTTAGCCAAAAACCTGTTATGGACACCTGGTTTAAGCAAAGTTGGACCTAGCTTACCGGTCCCTCAGATTTGGAATATGATTGATATAAGAAGCAGTTTTGATCTAAGGATGATGAATTGTGAGTAATTTAAAATGAGATTTGGTGTTCTGTAAGAAGAACAGATTGAGTGGTTTAGAACATATGTATTGTTCGTTATTATCTGATCTGGGCTTTTCCCTCTTTACTTCCCAGCTTCTTGGAGTGGTCCTGCTAAGACTAATATCTACCAAAAAGGAGAATCCATGTATTTGCAGGTGTCTTCTTCATCTGCACCAGACCAGGAGCTCTTCATCCAGTCATGCTGTGCTACACCATCTTCAAACCCAATGGATAAATCCAGATCTGCTCTTATTCTCAACAAGGGGTGTGTACAGCACAACAATATCTACTTTGTATTTACTTTTAAAAACTTTTTTTTTTTAGCTTTGACATCTTTGAATATTTTTTAGATGCGTGTCCTCTAAACAGTTCGAGATTGAGTTTATCTCCAGGCAGCGTGATTCCATTAACTTGCTCTTGGATACTTCTAATTTGAAGTTCTCACAGGTGGGTTTTTACCAACAAAAAGGAGGAGGGTTTTATGGGATTTAGGATTAATGCCAAATTTCAAGATGATGTTGGTTTTAATATTCAATTTAGTTCAGGATGGTGTAACTTCTTGAAAGGCCAAAAAGACAACATGCAAGTGAAAATTATAGAAACTAAATGTGATGTTGGTTTTAGTTAGATTTGGTTATTGAACTTATTTCTAATAAATGTACATATTTTCAAGATGAAAATTAACTGTCTAATTCAGTTACACTAAAATACACAATGACAAATCTTTAATAAAACTGATCCTTCAGATTTATATACACTGCAGCGTGGTCTTCTCATCAGCAGTGACTCCAGACACCAAATCTTGCAACTACAACCAGAACAATTCCAGGTAACTTGTCAAACTTCCCAAATATGAAATGTTTTCTGGGGAAACGCTTGATCTGTTCACTTGGCTTCCTCAAGGGTCTTTGCATGTGTAATCTTCCTTTTTTTTTGCTCAGCTGGGTTGAGTTGACTGGTCAGTCAATTGTATGTGAGTGCTGTGCATCAAAATGTAAAGGTCCTCCTTCCTACGGAGGTCCATCAAAAGGTCAGAATCCATTCTGTCTGTATGTTTTCCTAGAAAGTTATGTAGTTGTGGAAGCTTTGAAGCCAATATGTCTTATACCAATATGAAGCTGAATTGTAACCTTCTCCTTATTGAATATTATGGTCTGTTTCAGAATTGAAAGCACTTCTGAGTATTGGTCCACTTACCATTAAGGGAGTGCAACATGAGGAGGAGGAACGATCGCTGTCCAACTCCATTAATGCCACCTCCCAAGTTGGAGCTTCCACAGGAACTAATCAGACAGGATCTGGAACTTTCCCATCTTCAATGGAAAAAGGCCGGATTGTAACGAGTACCACTATATTTGTAAACTCTAAGAAGAAGGTTCCTCACAGTTTCCCGTTGATCTCACATTTTGTACCTTCAGATAGCATCAGGTTCCAAAGCCCAGACAGAGGAAGTCCTTTGTCACTGTTGTTACCAGGGCTTATGGTTGATGTTGCACCTGATCCAGTTCTGGAAATGGTAGTTGATCTCCCACAGCAGAAGAGTGCAGCCAGGATGGTTGGTGTGTCCAGTCAGGATGGGGCTCAAAGTCAAAAAGCACACTCCAAGACCACCCCTGAAGAAACGCATCAGGAAGCTCATGACTGGAAATCTGTAATTCCAGAGCGTCTAAGTGAAGTTTACCTGGCAGATTCACCTGGTTTGAGGAACGACTGGAATTTGGGAGGTGGTGCTGCTTTAGAGGGATTTCACTCACCAGAGGAGGAGCTGAGAGGTGACGTGTTTATGAACTACAAATGGCCACAGCATGTTCTCCATGATGATGAGGTACATGTGGATACTTTTGTGTCTCCTCAGAAAAAGGAGGATGAAATGACCATTCTCAAGTCTAATGAAAAAGAGGTTAAAAAGGCTAAAGGAGATGATTTTGGAAAGTTGGAGTATGTGAAGAAAACATTAACTTTCAGTCAGGCTTCAGACGGTTCCAGGTCTCTCCGCTATGAGGAAGAAGAAAGGAGTCCGAGCATGAGTGACCAGGAGGTCAGGAAAGATAAGATGGAGATGGACTGGAGAAAGGTGGACAAAGAGAGAAGTCCAAAAGAAGTGGAAAAAGATCTGATGCAGTCCTTGTTGGATGTGGTGAGGTAAGGGGTACTTTATACTACAAAAAAAAAAATAAATAAGATTTTACTCATGTTTTGAGACCATGTTTCTCACTCCAACCGTTGTACTTTTTTTCTTGCATCTAAAATTATTTAAATCTGTTTTAGTTGTGGTGTTAAAATAGAAACAATACAGTATGTTCAGCTGCACTGTTATTGGAGCTGCTGTTCTAGAAACTTAACACCTTCTGACCAATCAGAATCCAGAATTACAGATGTATAAATGGATAATGGTGTGTGAGGATCTCATTATGCTTTTTGCCGTCTACAGGGGCTTGATGAAGACGATGTATGTTCAGTGACATGGAATAATATGCAAATGTCTGTATCTCTAATGACCTATGATGAAATAAAAACTGCTGCAGGAAATGAAATATCTGGGCTTGCTTTCACTTTTTAATAAATGTGCCAATTGATCCTTAAGAGTCTCTGTATTTACTGAGTAAATTAACTTCAATTTATTTATTTAGCACTTTTAATAGACATGATGTGGTCGCAAAGCAGCTTTACAGAAACATAGAAACAATAAAAATTGAACATTTTAAAATTCAGTTATTTATCTCTAATCTTTATCCCTAATGATTAAGCCTGAGGTGACAGTATTGAAGAAAAACCCATGAGCTGATATGAGGAAGAAACCTTGAGAGGAACCAGATTCAGAATTGAACCTCATTTAGGTGACACTGGACAGGAAATAATATAAATATAAATAATGTCCGTTCTACAACAGTTTATAGTCCAGTGGAATTGTGGAACCAAGAGCGCCTGAGGAACAAACAGGTCAAAGTTCATCTGAGTTTTTTTTTACAGACTTCAAATGTTCACTGATGAAGACCCGAGCACAAAGCTGACTGACGCTATGGCAGTTCAGAGGCATTCAGAGAGAGAGAGAGAGACAGGTTGCTGTCATGCACCTTTTAAACTTGTATTCTAAAAGCTAATTAAAGGTCATAACTGTTGTCCTTGAGGGCTGTTTATGTTCTTTTACATGTTTACCCAGATGATAGAGATATATATTAAATATACAAAGGTTGTATACTTAAGGTAGACCAGAACAGCTTAATTTACAACCAATTTTCCATACATTTTAAAACTGGGGTTCATTAAAACTGAGTGATCTGGCAACCTCGCCTGCTTCTCCACTCTTGTTTCCACCAGATGTCGCTGTTGGAAGTTGAGCACTGTACTTGGGGCTCTCTGACTCTCATAGCGCATGGTCACTGTTGTGCTTTTTCATTTTTTTTCCTGACACAGCCCCCCTCCCCCCTCCTCCACCCACCTCCAGTGCGATCCCGGCGCTGTTATAAAGTGCTCATGCGTTCCCCCCGTTCGCTCTCTTCCCCCCCGGCCACCAAACCGTGAGTGTCCAACTCACTGTTTTTGTCTCTTTAAAAAAAAAAAAAAGAAAAAAATATATAAAAAATTTAAAAAAATAACAAAACCGCAATAAAAAAAAAATCAGGACCTTTTTTTTTTTTTAACAAGAAAATAGATCATTTATTATAACACTAATTTCCAAAATCAGAACAGGCCTCGGTGTTGTAATATTTATTTTATTTTCATTTTCCGTCGTTGTGGTCTAAGATAGTCCAGATTTCCACGCCGTAGCTGTCCGTACCACTGGCGTCTGAGAATTAAACGCGTGTCAAAGTTTTATTCCGGTTAAATAAAGAAGACGCACTTTGGATCGGCACTCGAACAGCGACACAGGGATCATGAACGCGGCGGGGAGCAGCTACCCGATGGCTTCTCTTTACGTGGGCGACCTGCACCCGGACATCACGGAGGCCATGCTGTATGAGAAGTTTAGCCCGGCCGGCCCGGTGCTCTCCATCCGCGTCTGCCGCGACATGATTACGCGCCGCTCCCTGGGCTACGCGTACGTCAACTTCCAACAGCCGGCGGACGGTAAGATCACGAGCAGACCGGACACACCGGCGATCTGCGTCTCCTTTACCCCTACAAATATCCCCGCATACACACTAGCGCAGTCTGAAGTCATATAAACAAATAACAGTTAGTGCGCAACCGGAATGTCAGCGCACGGAGTGACCTTCCACTGGCGCACTATTTAGTACTGTAGTGTGTAGTGTGTGTATTCCGTGTAACCTTCATATGTGTTTGTGTGTCTGTGTGTGTGTGTGTGTGTGTGTATGAGACCATATTGTAATACTGCTGTTATGACTACATGTGAGGAGAACCACGTTTTTGGCTCGAGTAATTTTGCGCTATGGCTACCTTCAGCGTTGCCAGATTGACGCGTCAAAATCCGTAACAGATTCCATTCTTTTATTCTGTAAAATTTTATTTACGCTAAAGTGTACCTACAAGCACAGAGCTATACTATAAACGTGTGTGTGTGTGTGTGTGTTTTCCATTTTGTGTTTAAGAAATACCTCCCGGGCGCACGGAAATGACCAATCTGGCAACTCTGCCACTGTATAGACATATGGATTTGTATTATTAATTAATTATATATAACAAGTAAAAAAAAAAACACCGTACAAATTACATTGTGTTTAACAATAATACCTCAAAAGTGTACAATCTGGCAACCTACATGCAGAATTCAGTAACTTCCAGCATACAGATATAACACAAAAAAGATTTTTGTTGTTGTAGTCTGTGTTTAACAGATAAAAGTCATGAATATTTATCATGAATATAAATACTACGTTAATTAATATACTGCTTTGTACACATTTTATATGCAATACACATCTTAAGCGTGTTTGGACATGTCCAATCTGGCAACCCGGTTCAGCTGGCCTAGCTCCAGGCCTGGACATTGCACTACACAGCACATGTGCGTTTAAGAGCTCCCCCAACCACCACTTGCTTAGTCATGTGTTATTTTTTTTATTTTTATTTTTTTTTATAAACCCTGCACTTTGTTTATTAGGCTTCGATACGGTCTTAAGGCGGATGAAGAAATCTTTTCTAAAATATGGATAGATTTCTACTGATTTTTTTTTGTAATATTGGATATCTTTATAAAAAAACAAAAAAACAACAATTATTGCGTAACTGATCCACTAAATTATAAATCTGCAGTGTTTAATTAACACCAGGCTTAAAAAAGTCAAACAATCCGAGAGCTTGGAGAATTATTCTATTAGAGAATTATATATTATATGTAACAAAGCTGTGTGTCTGTGTGTGAAACTGAGCACCAAAAAAATCGAAAAAAGATAACTTTAATTATAATTATATAATTATGACTCATATCTCTTTTGATCTTGTTGCTGCTTAAAAATGGGCAAAAGAAAAAGAAATAAAAAATATATTATTATTATTATTATTATTATTATTATTATTATTATTATTATTATTATTAAAATATTCATAGTGTGAAACAGTATTGTGTGATGAAGTGGTACTTACTACAGTGTTTTATTCCTCTTATCCCACAGAAATCTTCCCACAATTTCAAATGATTGTACTTTTTATCCATTTATAGTTACAGATGTTGAACGTCCACTAAACAAGTTTAGCTCTTCTTATTGTGTACATTACAGACTGTTCCAAAGCTCTGACACTGGAGACTCATCCACTAACACGGATGTTAAATAAATAAACGTCTCCTTCTGCCTTGTACATCCCTGTGAATCAGCTGTTGCTAAGGAAACGATGAGGAATGAAACCCTATTGTCCAATCAGAGGCCAGAAGTCAGCAGCAGCATTGGGGTGTAATGTGTTTAAGAGGAGCTGAGTAATAATAACATGACAGTAGAGAGGTTCACTTGAATTATTTATCATTTAACGCTAATCGTTTCTCTCGTTATACGGCCGCTTCGAGCTCTGCGATTCAGGACCATGAGATATTAAGGAGTGGATGGGAAATTAAACATGTGCTATTTGTCCTATATACGTAGATACAGTGCTCCATTTCCTCTACAGCACCTGAATCACCTGAACAGTGCGGAGGAAATCTGTCGAAGATCAGAGATTTGTTCTGGACGGTTTCGAGGTGCAGTACCTGAGGAGGCATGTGCACAGAAACGGCTCGGGCTGAACGCTGGCACGTTGACCCACATTTGCTGCCACGATGTGACCCATTTGCGCTATTTAAAGAGCGATCAAGGGAGAACGCTGTCGTGAAATTAGCATTCTGCTGCCTTTGTGTCAGCTCGTAGAGAGACGGTGTGAGAAACGGGGTCTGTAATGATCTCAGGATCTGTTACAGTTCCACTGGAAGTCAGGGAAAAGCTAGGTCACGTCTCTCAACGCCCTCACGCACGTTACGCATACACGTGGATCTAGAGGGTCGCAACGGCAGTCTTTAAAAAGAAAGAAAAAAATGACGTAAAGAGTTTCACGTCACATCGCGTCACACAAACAGCCGACTCAGGGAGGGGGCGTGGCCTGAGCTTTCAAAATAGAAATGTTTGTTGGATGTTGGAAGATATGGCATCATAGCAAATGAAAGTATCTCATTAGTATTTTTTTATTTTACTCATTTCTACTCATTTCATACTTGAATCTTCTTGCTCAGAAAGTTTTAAACATTTGGTTAAGCAAATAAAAAAGGCAGAAGCTGCTTGCTAAACCTTGATACGTGTAGAAGCTTCTGTAGAAGATCTGATGTATAACTGTTTCAGAATGAGAGATAGCAGACCATTAAAAGATCGCTTTTTTAAAAACATTAAGCTTTTATGAATTAGCTTCTATTCCCCATCGAGTTAGCTACATTATCCTCGTAGCTTCAGTTCAAAGCTAAAGTCTAGTACTAATAAACATTTCTTGGTTTATTTACGTTATGGAGGAAATCTTGCTGAGATTTGTTCTGATTCCTCTTCATCTGTTTCTTTCTTGTAAGAGTGTGTCATGTGTAGTAAAGGACGACAGCGTGATGACTCACGTAGGAAGAGCTGCGGCTAAACAGGAGGAAGCACCGCTTTTAATCAGCAGTGATGCACAGATTAGTCATCAAGCCGTCAATCAAACTATGCACAATTCCAGCAAGATAAGTGAGGAACAGAAAAACAACAAGGGGATTGTTTTATTAAAACTAACAATAACGTGACGACGCTTTATTTATGAAAGAACAACACGTTTAGTTTTTATCCATTTATGATCAACTTCCTCTCTACTCTATAACAGTCGTTTCCTCTGCAGTCTCTCTCTCTCTCTCTCTCTCTCTCTCTCTCTCTGCAGTCTCTCTTTCTGCAGTCTCTCTCTGCAGTCTCTCTCTACAGTCTCTCTGTGCAGTCTCTCTCTTTCTCTGTGCAGTCTCTCTCTCTCTCTCTCTCTCTCTCTCTCTCTCTCTCTCTCTCTCTGCAGTCTCTCTTTCTGCAGTCTCTCTCTCTCCAGTCTCTCTGTGCAGTCTCTCTCTCTCTCTGTGCAGTTTCTCTGTCTCTCTCTGCAGTCTCTCTCTCTCCAGGCTCTCTCTGCAGGCTGTCTCTCTCTCTGCAGTCTCTCTCTGCAGTCTCTCTCTCTCTCTGCAGTCTCTCTCTCTCTGCAGTCTCTCCCTCTCTCTGCAGTTTCTCGCTCTGCAGTCTCTCTGTGTAGCCTCTCTCTCTCTGCAGTCTCTCTCTCTGTGCAGTCTCTCTCTCTGTGCAGTCTCTCTCTCTGCAGTCTCTCTCTCTGT
>JAOTRN010000002.1:20974433-20984482 GCA_028566695.1 Bagroides melapterus | reverse complement strand
GATATACAGGGTGGGCCAAAAGTAGGGTTACAGTTACTTCATAATGTTTAAGTGTTAACTGTAACCCTACATTTGGCCCACCCTGTGTAAATATATATATATATAGATATATAAGTAATGCCACTGTGCCACGATATTAAAGAAGTGTGTCCTTTTAAGGAATCCCATGGATGTTCATCCACCATGCAAAGAGAAACATTCCTGTTACGAGCAGTTTAGCTGAGCAAGAAATAAAGCTTTCTTGTTTTCCTAATCATGGACCATGCTTCTTACACATTTCTACTCATGTCTTTCTCCCTGAAGAGTCCCTGCTCACACATTTCGATCGCTCCTGTCTGGCAAGGTCAGAACGAACGGGAATAACACTCCTTTAGCCTCCATGGGAGCTTTCAGAGGTTCTTCTTCAAATCGAGCACCTTCTTCTTCCACAATAAACTGCAGAGTCTGGGTCTTGTTGACGCAGTAGATGCAGTTTCCGATCACAGCACATCTGAAGGGGAGAGGGCTCCCTTGCTGATAGGACGCACAGTCGTGCCACATCTTGACTATGGTGTTGTACTTAAACACGTTGATGCCTTGTTCACGGTTGACGTCGAACCTGTAGATGAAGCTCTTCAGTGCGACCATGTCAGTGGATTTCTTCCTGCTGTTGTTGTACGGACATTCTTGCCACTCATCTCTCTTGGGGTCGTACTTCAAGAGGCGGTAGAACAGAGTTCCTCCCGATACGTACAGATCTCCGTTGCAGGTGGTAGCCTCATGGGCAACTGCAAAAGCTCCTTTGGGCAACGGAGCCACAGTGGTCCAACGGTCCATACGAGGGTCATACTTCTCCACGGTGAAGAGACATTCCCCACCAATGGCATACAAAAAGCCATCCATGGACACTAATTTGAGTTGTGACCTCGCTTGGTTCATAGGCCGTATCTCGCTCCATCGATCTGTTATGGGATTGTAGCAGAACACTTTGTCTGACGCCTTTCCTTTCTCCCCGTATCCACGGATGCCACCTGCGACGAACAGGTAGTTATACATGCAACAGATGCCACAGCCTTTGGTATTAATATCCTCGGGCATTACGGTCAAAGTGTGCCAATCATTGGTATTCTTGTTATAGTAGTAGATCATGTGGCTGTCCTCAAACGAGGTGACGGAGAGAGGGCTCTGTGGCCTGCTGTTACCCCTGCTAGGGGGTCTGCTGCCCACTCTCTCAAAAACATCATTGATCTCAGCCACCATCAGACACTTGCGTCCCTCCATACGATTTCTCAAAACCAGGTCTCTCTCGGAGCCAGTGAGACGCCCGTAAACAGCGGGATCTTTCAAAACTTTCAGGAAGTTGTCGCTTATGAAACGATACGCCGTCTCCTTCAGTTCGCTCAGTCGCTGCTTTTTAGCGATGGTTAGAATCTCGTAGCAGTTCTGTGTTGTGAGTTGGGCAGACATGGCATCAATTGCCGCCTGCACTGCACAGGGGATCTGTAAGATTTTCGCACCGGTGACAACATCCACGACGTTATCCTTGTTCACATTCATGTTGGAGGTATAAACATAATCTATCAGCACAGACAGCGTTTTGTAGCTTACGCCTTTCACTTTCAGAATGTCTCGAGAAAGCCTGGCTTTAAAATAGTCACTTTTTTCAGCTAACACAGATTTATGTACTTGGACCTTCTGCCTGCCGACTTCGATGACTAAATCAGGCTTCTCTCTAACGGTGACGGAATTTTTTACCCCGTTATCATTGTGCTTTACGTCATGTACAGACTCGTTTGTAAAGTGTCCGTGTGCAGCTCCTTGTAATGAACATAAATTGCCCAGTGATGATCTGCTTTCCTTTGAGTCAGAAAAAGAGTCCTGTGAAAGAGAGGACACGTTACTGACGACGCTTGGACTCCTCATGACTTCGGTCTCGTAAACATAAGATTTAGCCATTTCCCCTCTGGTTTCTGCCCTCAGGCCAAGTAAAGGTCTCTCAGATGTGGCTCCATTCGCCTCTTCTTTTATTCCATTTTTACTCAAGGACTCGCTCTGCTTCTTAACGCTAACATCCACCGGTTGAATGTGATCCTGAAAGCCGCTGTCACTGGAGTTTCCATCTTGCAGATAGTCTCCTGCCCCTGAGCAGCGATTTCCCAGATTTCCAGTCTCCGCTACACTTCCAGATTCCACATTATCCCAGGACCTTTGCAGTTTTCCGGTCTCAGAAACACAAGCACTAACTTCTCTTGGAATAACAGCGTCGGTCCCTTTGGTAAGGATGGTCTGCTCCGAGTCCTCGTGAGCCGCAGCATGAAATATGACATCTGCTTTTATGGTGAACATGTTATTCATTTTTCTAAGTGTACAATAAAAAGACAAAAGTTAAAAAAAAAAAAAAACACGATGTATCAGAATTTAGCAATGGTCCTCCTTTGCTGACTCAGTATCTTGTAATGTCATTCTGACTTTTGAGGCTGACTGACTTCCTTTAATTACTTGAATTGAGCTGTATGTTTTTCAGAGGCAGCATGGCCTGACAGATCCTAATTGGACTGTCTCAGCAGAGCTGTGTGCTTCTCTTGATTTCTGAAAGCCTTATTAGCAGGTGCCATTTCCAGCTTGTCAATAAAAAAGTCAAAGAAAGTCCTCAGGGTCACCCTTGCATCCTTTCTTCTGAGTTGACTGGTAGACTGTCTGGCTTCAAACCTGCATCAACACAAAAAGCGCAGTTATTTCTAGCAGTTTAGTTTAGTTTTTTTTTTTTTTTTACACTTACTCATGACCTCCACATTAAAATGTAATGGGTGTGAGAGCCCAAAACCTCAAGGAAAGGATGGCCTTACTCAACGTTATGAGTAGGGGAAAAGAAAAAAGAAAAAAATGATGTCTTAATTGAAACATGATTGTCTTGATTTTTTAAACACTGCCCTTAATTATTTTATGCCCTAGATTTGGGGACCATTTCCTTTAGAAAGTGTGAACATTGTGAAGCCCCGCTTTTTTGGCTCTTTTCAACGAATCAATGCACTCGACTCGACTCGACTCATCAATAGGAGCCTTAAAGACAGTCAATACTGTTAGACAAAGACAAGCAAGTGTTTAAATACCTTGTTCAGCAAAAAAGATGAAGCAATACTTTGCATTGCCCTGGTATTTATTCAAAGTCTATTCAAATGAATTTGAATAAATCTGCAAGACGCTACGTATTTGCATCAACCATTATTTGGATTAGATTATTTAGATTATTACGTTCCATGCCAATGTTATATCGGTCCATAAAACCCAAAGAAAATAAAGTGTAGTGCTCAGCGTAGTGTTAAGCAGTCGATACCGTTCCTGTATTCAGAGCCGAGTCTTGAATTATTGTGGCGACTCAGACAACTCCGATTAAATAGGTTATGAATTTAGACAGGATCCAGTGATCAGTGTGTACATCTTGACTTTTCAACAGTAAAAACAGAAAGAGAAAGAAAGCCGAATGAAAACAAACCCGACTCTCGAATGGAAATACGTGTCGGCTCCAAGTGTTCACGTAATAGATTCGGTTCAAAGAGTCGACTCTATTATTAACGACAGTCGTGTCCTCTTGAGATTTTTTAAGAGCATGCGCAGTTTGCATAACCACGCTGCCAGCTTGGAGCGAGAAAATAAAGGAAGATATGAAAAAAAGAGAGAGACGGAGTGAGAAAAGGAGTAAGAGAAAGAGAGAGAGAGAGAGAGAGAGAGCATTAAAATGGGAGTAAAATGCCGAGCATTTAGGCTACATTTAATGTGAATGCCATTAGTCGAATCGAAGAAATAAATCAGACCTTCACAGCAGAAACACTTTCTGTTTTTCAGCACAATGACAATAAGTACTTACGTGTTAAACCGGATTTTATTTCCCTGCACTAATACTGGTTATATAAGACACCCAAGCTGCAGGTGATGTCTCCTCGTATCCAGGTGAAATGCTTGCTTGTTTACGATGTATTTCAAGTCCTCCTGCATCAGTCACTGATTAATGAATCCATCAGACGCCTGTTTCTTTCTTCTTGTTACCTGTTACATCCTCATCCGTTTAGTTCCTCGCGATTAAAATCTCTCCGTTCTCTTGCTGTACTTGGAAACGACGTTCATTTTCTCAGCCCACACACGGGCTGGATTTCTAAATGAAATATCCTCCTGTGTGTCTGAGATACAACAGCACTTCGATTGCAGCGGACGTGTTTTGGTTGCTCTGTACGCTATAAGGGGAGTTCTGGATGAAACCGCACCCCTTTTTGTGTTAACCCTACACACCAGATTCAACCCAACACACAAATCTGAGCCAGCACACTACAGTAGCGCGATGTGACACTTAGTTGTGGAAAGCCATAAGGGACAACATTACTTAAAAAATTTATGAACGTCAAAGAGGAACAAAACTTCTTAAAATTTCCCCAGTGTTTTGGGACAGGGTAGTAAACTCTGGACCACTGAAAAAAGAAAGGACCCTTAGACATGCTGACTTACCAAATATTCAACCAATATGTAGATCCCCAGTCACTCCACAGCCCAACAAATATAGAGAAATATAAATATGAGTGTTTGAATAGACCTGTATTTTTTCTGGATTTTATTTATTTTTTGTTTTTGGACTGTAATCTTTTTAGGGTTGGATTATGGTTATCCACTTTCTCCACTTAGTATCTATTTGATCTTAAAAGTCCAGTAGGCCTGGTGCCATGTCAAGACATTGCAGCTGGAAAATCCAGACAGAACAATCTGGAGCTGAACAAACCAAAAGTTTGGTGATGATAATGGACTTTAGAAGACACTTGTCAACACTTCTCCACCTCACAATATACAACAGCCCAGGGTCATATGTAGAGACCATTTCCCAAGAACAGAAGTGTACGTCCAGCATAAACTTCATCCTACCTGTGTACCTTCTGTGTCAATGTTGGAATTATGGTCTGCCACAGGAGCTATGGGTACATCCATCACTGCATCAAACAGTAAAAACAACAGAAAAGTCATTGGTGTTCTCCTGCCCTCCCCCCATGACTTGTACTATACACAAAACAGGAAACAGGCAGAAAAAAAATCCTTTTTCAGAACTTTCACAGTCTGGTCACAATCTTTTTCAACTGGCAGGCACAACAGAACATTTTAAACCAAAACTACCAGACGAAGGAACAGTTTGTTTCCACATGCAATCACCCTCATAAACAGCTGGCCTTGATTAAATACTTATATACTTGCTGATCAAAAACACTAGCTTTTCTGTATAGCATTGTCTGTAAAACTTAAATAGTTAGTTTTATTTAGTTATAGTTTTATTTATGTCTGTGATTTTGAGTCACCAACAGCCGGGACCAAATTCCTTGTGTGTGTAAAAACATACTTGGCCAATAAACATGATTCTGATACTGAAATGAGACTCATCATTAAGAACAGCAAAGTGTAAATGGAGATATTTGTGTATTTTATGTTCTCCAGCTCATTTTCTTTTTTTATTTTTACATAGAAGCATACAGGAAGTGACTGTAAAAAGTGCTGAATTAGCTTTTTTTTTTACAGCAGAGTTGAACGTTTCTGAACATTTCATAAAATTACATCATGAAGTCAAACATTCACTAACTCCTGACCAATCAGATGACAAGAGATTAGGTCAACTGGCAACAAACAAACAAACAAGGGGAGGGGGAACAACGTTTGTCATTAGTCAGTGAAAATGAGAACCAGATCTGTGTCCTTAAGAAGTAACAAGTACGTGTTAATATAGAATAACATCCAATTACATCTGAGAAACTGTTAATGTATCAGTATTCAAGCTTCCTCAGTTTTTTTACAGGTATAAATTACCTATAGATGACCAGCAGGTTCAGGGCCATAAACGTACTGACTTCTACACTACACGACTAGGACCTTGATGTGTCATTAAATCTTCACTGACTTCAGTTCTGCTCTGTTCATATGCTTGCACCTCTGGTAGATACTGAACAGCATTTTATTGCTATATACCTTTACTATCTATCTATCATGTGCAAGCGATTCTAAGTCATTTGGCACCTTTGGCCTTCCACATTTCCAGCACAAGAATCAGAAGCACCACAGCCTGTAGGTGAGGCGTTCCTGCACACGTCTCTGCAGCTAAATATGTACTTACATTACACAATACACGTCTGCTCAGCAAATAATCCCTAGGATCAGACAAAACTGTAGCTTCCTGTCTATACTGACTACGCTGCTGAAATGAAAAACAAACATGGTTCCAGTCTGGTCCAGGATCCCTCAGAATCAGAGTAAATGATCATGATCAGGCTTGGTGACTCACGGTGCCTTGCTGTAAAGTGGGTTTTGTTATAGTTTTATAGTGTGTAAGCACAAAGGAGGTCGTGGATGAGTGGAAGCCATATTCGATCATCTTTATTAAACAGACAGAAAGAAAACAACCTGACATTCCTGTAGCAGTACGGAGACGGGATTTAGTAGGTCACATGACCGTTATATGTAAATCAGGTGAAGAGTTATGCCTTTTTTTTTAATTGTTCTGTGAAGCAAAAGAAGAATGAGCTCTTCTTGTAGTCTCTTTCTCCTTGAGGAACCCTGGAGATGATGACTTCATTACCCCCGCCTCCTCACATTCAACTAATCCACAGGAAGGTTGAAGAGTAAAAAGATGACACGTGTCGATGATGTACAGAGTTAACACGGGGATTATTAAAGCAGGCAGCTGTTCCACTCTCTCTGGTGTATTTTCAGGACAGTTACAGTGTTTAAGTAAATGAAATGCCAGGGGAAAGCTTGACAACACGCATGCCCGGACGGCTCGGTCTCTGCAGGGACTGACTAATACACACGTCAGCTGTTCACACAGTGAGGCTGAACTTATTTCTATACAAACAGAACAGAAGCCCTTGCGCATCTGACCTCAGAGTGAATTATTACATGTATTATTTGCTCAGCTTGAGTTAGATGAGTGGGAATAGTTTCCCTCTTTTTTTTTTTCTTTAAGTACTACAAGAAATGTACGTTTCAAAATTCTACACTTAAACTTGACATTAAAATTCATCTTTTTATAAAAGTGTACTTTTTATTTTCCAGTCACAACAACGGCTAGAATATTTTGTAGAGAACTAATTTATGCATATTTAGGAAGAAAATTGTCATGCCATTTGTACACCTTTTAATTAATGAAATAATTTAAGAGGTGTTCCTCAGGGCTTCATGCTTGTTCCTTTTCTAGTCTGGTCAAACAATGAACAACAAACCAAAAAAAACAAAAAAAAAAAAACAAAGACGCTGTAACACAAATAACAAACCTGATCTCTTTAAAACCTAAAGACAAAAAGTCAACATTTATCACATAACGGTACAAGTCTTATTTTAGCAGCATAAACGACAAGCTTTCATCTTCTACACAATCGCTCACAGAGAAGAAAGAGGCAAATAGACTTTCAGAAGCTGTAATTACAAGCTGGTTCTTTATGATCATTACTTCATGCTCGCCAGGCAAAAATTTATTTGAATACATTACATGAAAATATAAACTTAGTCTGGACAGTTTGAGGGAAAAACAGAAAAAAAGAAAAAAAAGAAAAAAGAAAACAGTATTTCTGAGTGAATCTGAATAGAAGTTTAATGTGCTTTTGGTGTCAATGTGTGAATAAAGCGAAGCTAATGCTATAATGAACCTAAAGACAGAAAGAAAGGAAAAAAAATTGCCGTTGTCACAAAATGCAACAGAACAGACTTCAGTGCCATCAGACTGATGGAGAGAAAATAAAAACTACATACGAGTGATAGGACTTCACATTTCCTTCTGTTTTTGGTTCAATAGGACGCTGACCCTTTTTGTCATCCACGTTTACGGTGAAAATTTGTTGTGGACTCACGAAACATGCCTCACCCTACGTTCACACTAGCCAGTGACAAATCCGAACGCTCGATTTCTCACTTCACAGCTTTCATTTCCTTCAGCAATGTACTGTGTTTACAATTTACACAAAAAAACGTTGAAACGTTTTCTTTCGTCTTCTGCGACATCTAGAGCCGAAAGGTGACGATGTGATACTGACTATATATTATAAACTTAGATTAAGACATCTACTAAACATTTTCATTTTATTTAAAATATACTGAATTGCAAACTAAATCAACTTGATTCGTTACTGAACTTTTGTTTCATTCTTGAAATTTGTGACGTGTGAATTTAGTTTTTATAAATAAAAATGATATTGTATTCTATAAAACAATTTGAAAACATTATAAAAGTTGGATTTTTTACTACCTACCTACTAGCTACAATTCCAAACCACCAAAAAAAAAAAAAAAAAAAAAGCTAATCGGATAAAAACTTTTGCAGTTTTTTCCCCCATTGCATTTTCACATTTTTTGATAACAGAAACTTGTTTATTTACAGCAAAACGGACACAATTATGAAGAGTAAGAGAAGTTTTTTAAAAAACAAACAAACAATAAAACGGTGATAATCCCATACTGCTGGTAGTTTCTGACCAATTATTGTGTATTTTATTGTCAAGAATCATATTATTATTAATATTATTATTATTCTTGTCAAAACAGCTAGCAGGATTGCTAATAATCGCTCATTCCATGTGTGACATAACGAGAAAAATGAAAGCTTGGGCAGAAGGACGCAGCAGAACGTTCTGGTGTTTCTCGTGAGCATCTGTAGCTGATCGCTTTGCTAATTTAATCCCAATCTGAGAACTAAACTAGCAAGAAGTCTGTAGCATGTTACTTAGTTAGCTTCAGGAATTTAATCACAGTCAAGTAACAGAGCTTTGAGCTTTAGTTTGTTTAATCACACGATCAGCAGATTCTTGTTATTTAATTATTTTCAGAAGTTGTAAAAAAAAACAAAAACAAAAAAAAACAACAAAAAAAAAAACTGTACAGGCCACGCCCACAAGCACCATGCTAGTGTGAAGGTAAGATAGACAAACATCTACATTTATTATTTCAGAGAGGCGTCTTTATGGCAAAAAAAAAACCTACAGAGTGCACAATTTAAAAAAAAAGTTTTACAATTTTTTCTGTAGGTAACATAATAGATGTTAGGAAAAAAAAAGGTTAAATATTAAGAAATATTAAGTTAAAAAGAAACAGATACTGACTTCTTTTATAAAGCTTCCTTTTTTCTTCCAGCATGTTAAATACCCATATGTGGATACATTTATTTAGTTCTATAAAAAAACAACAACAAAAAAAAACGGTGTCAAATAAATCTGTCCGGGTTTATTATGGAGTAGGAAATCTGGCCAGCCAGAGATTCCGTCCGGACATTTTTCCTTAAAAAAAAGGGGGCTGGGGGGTAGGGAGGGGGGGAGGGTGTGGTGATGTTTGGAGGGGTGTTATGAGAATCAATGAAGAAGTAGCACTTCACCCCAGGTTTGTTTCTTTTTTTGGTAAGAATGCAACACGTTTTAAATATTTTTTGGTATACATGATTTTTTTTGGTTATGTCAATATATAGAAATTAAAGACTGAATAGGAATTTTTCTGTTTTTTTCCTATGAAGAAAGGCCAACTGGTGGGAGGCAGCAAAAAAAAAAAAAAAAGAAAAACTTTTTTAAACACATTTTCACTTTCAGTAACATCAAAACTACAGATTTTCTTTTCAGTTCCATCGATCCGTCTTCGGTGACCATCAGTGAACTTTTTCATTTTTGGACTAGAAGCAAAAAATCTAAGATTTCAGGGTGTTTTAATATATAAATATGAAGTGAAATTAAGAATTATAAGCACACAGCAACTAAAGAGGAAAAAGAAACCTTTGCATTAGCGATGTTACTTCAATTAGCACAAAAAAAATAAAAATAAAAATAAAGAGTTCAGTGGTGTTGTGGTGGTTTAAATTTCCATGAAGAGCCGTTTCAAGTAAGTCGTCCGATAAGATTCTGTTATTACAGATCCCACTGGTGATACCACACACACACACACACACACACACACACACAGTTCGTTCGATCATCCAGCTCGTCTTCTTTCCTTTTCCCGTTCTATCAGAGTTAACACCATGTTGAGTCTGTAGAGCCTGAACACACGTACGGAGGAGAGGAACACCTCCGAATCAC
>JAOTRN010000002.1:20929231-20939355 GCA_028566695.1 Bagroides melapterus | reverse complement strand
CAGATTTGAATCCCATTGAGATGCTGTGGGGTGACTTGAAAAGGGCTGTCTGTGCAAGAAACCCCTCAAACATCTCACAGCTGAAAAAGTTCTGCATTGAGGAGTGGGGTAAAATTTCCTCAGACCGATGTCGGAGACTGGTAGATGGCTACAAGAACCGTCTCACTGCAGTTATTTCAGCCAAAGGAGGTAACACTCGCTATTAGGGGCAAGGGTGTCCTATCTTTTTCCTCAGTTAGAATAGGCATTTTTGTAGAATGACATTTACAGAAGATCTTGAAAAGACTTTTCTTCAGTTTTCATTGTTTAGTTTGATTACTTTAATCTCTCTGTATTGTTGAAACTGAGATGAAATAACCATTTATTAAAAATGTTACAAAAAACCACATGCTTTCAAAGGGTGTCCTAATTTTTTCACATGACTGTATGAATTTGTAACCAATATCATGTCTGGTTCCAGCTTGGTTCATCTCACCTTGAGCAGCATCCAGGAGATGCAGGTGAAGGGAGTGCTCATTTCCAGCAGCAGTGTGATGACAGGCAGGAAGTGTCCCATGTCCCTGTACAGCACAGTGCCACTGTATCCGGCCAGGGCGAAGGCGTGATGAGCTGCGAGCGGAGCGTCGAAGGAGCGGAACACCAGGTTGGAGCCGTGCAGCGCGATGTTCTCGAATGCGAAGAACCCCAAGGCTGTCAGCACTGTGAACCAGGACCAGCCCGTCTGTCCTCGGACCTTATCGCTGAACAAGGGCCCGTCCTCCATCAGCGCGCGCAACCCCGCCCATGAGCCCTGCACGCCGAAGATCGCCCGCGTCGCCGCCAAACACCAGAACACCTGCATCAAACACATCATACTGCATTAATAACTGACTTACTACCTTCAAAAGAGGAGCTGGAATTATCAACATTGAATGTTACTAGAAACGGATAAAAAGTATGATGTCACTTTTATTACGCAGAACCAAAAGTCCTGAAGCTGAAGTCAGGCCTGATCTGGCTCCTCCTATGTGGGCGGAGTCTAACTAGACAACAACAGTGTATTAGGATCAGGATCAGGTCCAGCTCCAAACCCTGGACTTTTGGTTCTGCAGCAAGGACTCCAAATACCCCACACCTTCTCTTTAGAGGACAGAGAGCGGTACGTGTGTGACAGCAGAAGAGACAGGAAGTGAGACAGGAGGAAGACGAGGGTGTAGAAGCTGAAGCCGAGACCGATGAGCTGCAGCTGTACTGATGTGGAGCTGTAGTCCAGCTCAAACACGCTCCTGGGAGGAAGAGGATTCTCCCCGTTCACTGCTGCCTCCATTTTTATTCTCTGAGCCATAATGCTGATCCCTCAGCTCACGAACCAGACAGCTGCAGGAAGCACAATCAGACACACGGTTAGCATCCAGACCTACAAGCAAACCGTGAGCTCGATATTAAGGCAAGAACAGCATGACATCATTCTTCATTCTGACCAATGAGCATGGAGATGTTGGACCTCTTATATATCCCTAAGATAAATTCCCTATTTTTTCTTTTGCATTAATGATAATTGTTAGCAAACATTAGTTTAGATAATAAACACATTTCCAGATAAACCACAGAAATAACTGGCGTTTAAATCATCAGTAAATTAACCTTAAAGCGGTACATCATCACTGGATACGCTCTCCACTATAGTAACGTCTCAAAAAATATAGTAATGCACTTGTATAGGGAGCAAGGGGCAATTTGGTATTCAGCCCTTGTACCATACTTCTTATTATTTAATAATTCATAAAGACAGCTCTACCCGATTTAAATCAAACACTCCAGTATTAAACACATCATGAAACTTGTAATAAGTAAAACTATAGTTTTATGCCCTATCTAGTGCATTAACTAAGGGTGCAGTGAGTTATTTAAGATACTTCACTTAGTTGAGCTAGCTAGCAAGAGGCGTTACTACGCTAATTTTAGCTCCCTACGTCTGCAGTAAAGTTCAGAAAAAAAAGAAGTGTAATTAGATCTAATTAAAATGAATAAATAAAATAAATGTAAACGTGTATCTTACGTGTGTTTGAGAGGAAATTGTGAACTCCATTTACGCGCGAGGTCTCATCGACTCTGACCAAATAGCAGGTTACTCATATGACAGAAATTAGGTCACGTGACTCAGCAAGACCATACCCATTTCTTGTGGTACTTTCCTGGCTGTCGATTGGCTGATACGACTGTCAATAAAACACTGACGCCCAATAAAATTCGAAGAGGGCGAATCGGTTAAATGTATTGAGTCGACTCGGGATCCAGATTTTACAAACCGATTCTAAAACTAAACCATAATACTAAGTGCACATTAAACAAAATAATAAGATATGATGTAATAAAGATCTGACCACTTTTCTTTGTCATCTGCGCGCATTCATACACTGAAGCTTCAGAGTCGACTCTGAATCCAAATCCAGACATATGGTGAGAATCGAAATGGAAAAAAAAATACTCAAATGATTACACAAGTGTTTTCTTCCAAAAAATTTAATGGCAGAAATATTTACATTTGATGACCAATAAATAAACAAACATCTCATTGAAAAGATAACCCAAAGATTCAAAATTGACCGTAAAGGTCTCCAAACGATATATTAAATATAAATGAAAGAGGCTGAATTAATTGATTAAAATCCATTAGTGCAATAAAATGTCAACAAATGAATCAACTTATATGACATTCAACAATGCGGTTACAAAAAGCAATGAAGCTAATAATAAATCAGACATTCAGTAATATCAGTTACCTTGCATGCCATCATAACAGTGTATCAAAACAACCCAAGCAACGAAAGAGTAAAGAAACAAAATCATGAGGAAGAGCAGAAAATAGTTCTGCTTCAATGAAGCGTCATTTATATATTTATATATCATATATATATATCTATATATATATATATATATTTCTGTACAAATCATGAATATTTGGTATTATATTCCTCCTTCATATTGATATGATAGCCTATACAGTATATTAAATGAAAATATTCTTAGCTAAAAGACTACCGCTTTTTAATTGATATCAATCTTCATGTTCCTAATTTTTATTTTTTGTTCTTTTTCAAAAGTCTATTTCACATTTCGAGAACCAAGCGACTTTCTCTCAGCCATGACTCCACTGAAAGGTGAAGAAAACGTACAGTAGTTTCAGCCGAGATGGGTTTTGGATAGAAAACTCAGTAATGCGCATGGGACATGTGGATGAATTCAAGTAAGAGGAAATCTAAAGATGGATATTGTAGAAATAGCTTCTTCACCGTCACTAAGCGCTCTTCTAAGCCAGACCTCCACCCTGTACGCTTCGGTTTAAAGAAAGAGGGGAAGTGGTGAGGAGCTTCGCTCGGATTTGGAGATTTCTGATCAGGATAAAGAACGCAGGAAAGTGTAGCTGTGAAGCTCTCAGCACAGTCTCAATACAAGCGGTATAGAAATAAATAAACTGTAGACTTTAGCATGAGGCGCAGAGCTGCAACTTTATAAACCGTATTTTCCATAACATTGTGTGCTCAAGTCTTGATGGAATTTCATTACATTTTTTAAATGGTCAAAACTCTATACTGATTAGTCTAAAATATCTGACTTGACATTGTCTTATTTCTAAACAACTACGGGCCAAAAATATAAATATTCCACAGTTGCGAAGCGAATGTGACAGATTTTAATAGTAAATCTAACAAATGTCAGCTCATAACAGACAGGAATCTTTGTAAACGCTGCTATTAGAATCTTTGAGCTAAACTATGTCCAGATTTATTGAAGAATTCAGCAGTAACGATGATAAAGAATACAGAATGTTGCTGGGATCCTGTATAGTTTCATTTTTCAAGAAGATCCTGTCATATAATGTAATATGTATAGAGACATTACTACAACTAGTTACTACAGATAGTTACTAGAGTTAGCTAGTTTTGCTAATCTGCCAACATAGCTAGCGTGAAGCCGGACACACCCACAAACGTTGCTTGTGAGTGTGAACAGTGTGTTAGTCTTCAAACTGGACATTGTTGTTGTTGTTGTGGTGGTGGTGGAAGTAATAGTCTAAGAAACCTGGGCATTAGCATAATTCCAGCATGAGCGGAGCACACTGTTAGCAAAATGTTGCTAAGTTTCCTGTGTAGATTTCTTAAAACCCTGTAACTCCAGTAACGTGTAACATTCTGGAAGCGTGTAGTTTTCAAGATTTTAGATTCTTACTGTACATCTTTAAGTCTTAAATAAATCAATCAATCCATAAACGAATAAATATGTAAATAAACTCATTCATCTTCGATTGTAAGTGTGATTAGTCTTAGCCCCAATCCACCGAGTGAAACCAGAAAAATCCAGATTAAAGCCATGTGAAGATGAGGAGAATGTAAAACCCAAACTGAGGATCGAACTAGGAGTGAAAATAAATAAACAATAAATGATTAAATAAATATCAACACACATGCAAAAAAAAAAAAAAAATCAACCCTAGCCACTGTAAATAAAAGTATTTCTCTGCGCAGATTATAACTAGTCATGAGCCTAGAATTAATTACAGAAATATTCAGGATCTATGTAATGTTCGGAAAACACGATACACAAATCAGGTCCTTGATAATCTAGGTTTGTCGTACGCATGGCTGGGTTTATGATGACATGGCATTCTTGGCAATTTTTATTATGTATTTGTTGCTTAAATCCAACAGAAGACCTAAACGCTGTTGTCTTGTCCTGTTGTCCTCTTGACCCCCTGTCCTGCTGTCCCCTTGTCCTGCTGACATACAGTACCCTTGTCCTGTTGTTCTGCTGCCCCCTTGTCCTGCTCTCCTCCTGCCCCCCTGTCCCGCTGTCCCCTTGTTCTGCTGACCTACTGTACCCTTGTCCTCTTGTTCTGCTGTCCCCCTCTATTGCTGTCCCCTGTCCTGCTGTCTCCCTCTAATGCTGTCCCCCACTATCATTATCTCCCTGTCCTACTGTCCCCCTCTCTCACTGTCTTCCTGACCTGCTGTCCCCCTGCCCTGCTGTCCACCTGTTCTGATGTCTCCTTGTCCCGTTGTTTCCCTCTCCCACTTGGCCCGCTGTCCCCCTGTCCTGCTGTCCCCCTGTGTCACTGTCCCCCTGTCCTGCTGTCCCCCTGTCTGCCTGTCCATCTGTCCCCCTGTCTGGCACCCATGAGCATGACTGGGGAGAAACAACGTGGTCTGTTATTTCCACTCTTCCACTCCCCCTACCCCATCCTGAGGGAAATCCCACAAGGCACTGCACACATCTTCATTAATAAACACCCCACCTTTCTACAACAACACACAGGCTACGTCTGCAAAAGTGTCACTTTTTTAAAAAATAAATAAAATAGATCAACTGTCGCACAAAAACACACTCATGGTCGAGGATGAGATCGATTTTGAGTTCTGCTGCATTTCTGCTAAAACCTAAAATTTGTTCATCCTCTCTCACGATATTGTAATACTGTAACACAGTGTAAGGCATCAGGAGACAATCAAGAACAAGGAACTACACCACAACACAGGTCTTTCCTCTGAGGAGGCTGGAAACTGGGAACAAACCAGGAGCCTTTATGTTGTGGACATTAGCCTAGAAACTGAAGTCCAGCATGTTTAGTCTTAGAACTAATGTTCAAGAACTTTATTTCTGGAACTTTAATCAAGGATCTCAACGGCAAGATTTTAAGCAGAGTAATCTAAATGCACAAATTTTAATACAGGAATTTAAATAGTGTAGCTTTATCAAAGCAAATTAAGACCATATAATTTAATCTGGGAACTTTAGCTCAGCAATTCTAACCCAGAAACTTAAATCCAGCAACTAAAAGGATGTCGGGGGAAATATCTAATTTGTTTATTCCAGCAATTTTGGTGGACGCCTTAATCCAAGAACCTAAGAGAAACTTTAGTCCAAGAACTTTATTCTGGAGACCTAAGCACAGGAACCTCAGACCGAATTTTAGACCAGGACATAATGCAGAGACTTTTCTTCTAGAATTTGAAACAGCAGAAGTTAAGGCTTTCGGCCCATTTTAGCCCAGAAATTACAATCAAATTATCTACAAACGTAAATACAGGAAGTAGAGACCATTAGTCCAGCAACTTAACCAGGAATTTTGGTCCAGGAATATTTGCAAATAAACTTAAGACAATATTTTTAGTCAAGAACTTAAGGCCAGGAACTAATTTCTGTAAACTAGAACTTCAATCTAGCATTTTTAGTTCCCTACTTTAGTCCAGGAACTTTAGGAAGGAGCAGCAATTTAAGGTCCAGCAACTTTACCACTGGAACTTTATGCCCATGGATTTTAGTCAAAAACGTTAGTCCAGGAATGAATGACATTAACATAAGGCCAGAGAATTTTAGTCCAGCAACACAAGCTGAGGAATTTAAGACCAAGTACCAATGTCTACAAAACTGTAATCCACGTTTAATCCAGCAATTTTAGTAGACACCATAATTCTGGAACCTAAAGGAATAAACTTTAGTTCAGGATTTTCAGTCCAAACAGTCCACAACTTCAGTCCAGACACTTAAATCTGGAACCTAAGTACAAGAAGTCCAGGAACTTTATTCTGGCAATTTAAGACCAGGGATTATAGTTCACTCATGTAGAACACAAAATTTAAAGCCAGGAACACAAGGAGAGACCTTTAATCCAGCATCTTAACAAGAGGAATGTTTGTAAATAAACTTATATTTTTAGTTCAAGTTCAAGAATTTCAGCCCTGAAAATAATTTCTGGAAACTGGATCTCCTCACTTTCATCCAGAAACTTTAGGAACGAGCAGCAACTTAAGGTCCAGCAACATTACTCCTGTAACTTTATTCTATAAACATGCCCACTAGGAACTAATGCCTGGGAACTAGATCTCATGATCCTTAAATTAACATTATTAGTCCCTCACTTTAGTCCAGGAACATAAGGCCATGGATTTTGGGAAAGTAAAAAATTAATAATAATAATAAAAGTGCTAAAACATTTGAGTTAAGAGGGGATTCATCATAATGAAAATATTTTCAGATATAATGAATTTGGTTTTCATCATATTAGTCCAGTAATATAAATCTTTCAGTTTGCAATACTAGCAATGTTTTGGTAAACAACGAATGAGACTCAAACATGTTTTGAATCTCATGCGTCTGAGGTGACAGTCCCCCTCTATCACTGTCCCCTTCTATCGCTGTCCCCCTCTATCACTGTCCCCTTCTATCACTGTCCCCCTCTATCACTGTCCCCCTCTATCACTGTCCCCCTCTATCACTGTCCCCTTCTATCGCTGTCCCCCTCTATCGCTGTCCCCTTCTATCACTGTCCCCCTCTATCGCTGTCCCTCTATATCACTGTCCCCCTCTATCGCTGTCCCCCTCTATCGCTGTCCCCTTCTATCACTGTCCCCCTCTATCGCTGTCCCCTTCTATCGCTGTCCCCCTCGATCGCTGTCCCCCTCTATCACTGTCCCCCTCTATCACTGTCCTATTTTATCACTGTCCCCCTCTATCGCTGTCCACCTCTATCACTTTCCCCTTCTATAGCTGTCCCCCTCTATCGCTGTCCCCCTCTATCACTGTCCACCTCTCTTTCACTGATCCCTTCTATCGCTGTCCCCCTCTCTTTCACTGTCCCCCTCTTTTGCTGTCCCCCTCTATCGCTGTCCCCCTCTATCACTGTCCCCCTCTATCGCTGTCCCCCTCTTTCACTGTCCCCCTCTATTGCTGTCCCCCTCCATCACTGTCCCCCTCCATCGCTGTCCCCCTCTATCACTGTCCCCCTCTATCACTGTCCCCCTCTATCGCTGTCCCCCTCTATCACTGTCCCCCTCTTTCACTGTTCCCCTCTATCGCTGTCCCCCTCTATCGCTGTCCCCCTCTTTCACTGTCCCCCTCTATTGCTGTCCCCCTCCATCGCTGTCCCCCTCTATCGCTGTCCCCCTCTTTCACTGTCCCCCTCTTTCACTGTCCCTCTCTATTGCTGTCCCCCTCTTTCACCGTCCTCCTGTCCTTCTGTCCCCCTCTATCACTGTCCCCCTCTATCACTGTACCCTGTCCTGCTGTCCCCCTCTTTTGCTGTCCCCCTTTCCTGCTGTCACCCTATATCACTGTCACCCTCTATCACTGTACCCTGTCCTGCTGTCTCCCTCTTTCGCTGTCCTTCTTTCCCTCTGTCCTTCTGTTCCCCTATATTGCTGTCACCCTGTCGTGCTCTCCCCCTAACTGCTATCTCCCTCTATCTGTGTCCCCCTGTACTTCTGTCCCCCTATATCACTATCCTTCTGTCCCCCTCTATCGCTCTCCCCTGTCCTGCTTTTCTCATCTATTGCTGTCCCCCTCTATCGCTGTCCCCCTGTTCCCCTGTCCATCTGTCCCCCTGTCCTGCATCCATGAAAACAACCAGGGAGAAATGATGTCTGTTATTTCCACTCTGCATCTCACTGAAAGAACAATATGCTTTGGAGAGTGGAAACCAATTCAGGGTTCTGTAAGGAACAACCCCCCCCTCCCCCCCGTCCTCTCCATCCTGCTCTTAAAGGTCAAAAATAAAGGAAGCTGAAATCTGCCGTGTCTTAGCGCCGTCCTGAAGCGAGCGGCGTTTCTGCATATCTTATCGTAATCTTGTGACAGGCCTCGCCGTGCTTGTGCGCCGAAAGACAAGACAGGCCAAATGTCATCGAAGAAAGCAGGTGTGTGTTAAGACTTCCTCAGACGGGAAGTCTCTCAGGCGTGACCGACGATCCTTTCATGGGGCTTAAATACAGAGCTCAGACTGATGTGAGCAAAATAACGCAGCTTAAGTAAGATCATAAGGTCATTTTAGGTCGTAGAAACCAAAACAACAACAGGAAGCTGAGCGTCTTTGATTCGGAGAGTTCTGAAGATAGCAGCAGTGTGAGTGGGCGGATTTATGAAATAATTTCACACACTGCACTTTAAAGCACATTAGGGATTAATCATAGCGCTCGGGCACACGGACCTACACAACACAACGCAACAACAAAGCTGGACGAACTCAAGCACCGAGCACGCTTCCTTTTTCTGTTCCACTCGCTTAAAAAATTCCCCACCGCCTCCGAGCAACTCCAGGAAAACTGGAGATAACACAATGACCATGTGAAAGGTCACGGAGAAATTTTAAAACGATTCATACCAGTTCACACCGGTTGCCACGGAGACCAAATACTGTGGTGTGGCGGCCAGCGTATTTTGATCTGGTCCTGATCGGAATGCCAGAGAATTGAAGAGCAAATTGTCAATCCTGTGAAGATTATAGCGTCTAAAGACTAGCCGTCCATTCCTGAGCCATAAAACCAAAAAAATCACCATTATTTATCTGTCACAGATTTTTATTTTGCTGTTTCACTTCCTTTCAGGGAAGAAAAAAAACTGAACTATGTTTCGCAAAATTTTCAATCCCCCCCTTTTTTTTCCTTCTGCCTTGGATTATGAAATTAAATCGCCATCGAATAACTTGATCCTGTTCGATTTTTTTTTTCCCGGACACATACAGCTAGAAGCGGCACACGGACCTGAGGCCTGTCGTTGAGATGACGTTTAAATAAATAATTAAATAAATAATTAGCTCCCTTTTCATCCACGACCTTGCAATTGAACTGCAACAGTTCCTCTGTGAGCGACAATAAAGACATTTCCCTTGGAAATACGTACGTGAATATTTAAGAAGAAAAAAGTGCAAAAATGCTTTTTTTTAATTGTATAAACACGTCGCCGGATTTCTGAAGAGCTCAACAAATCCATCTGAGTAAAAAAAAAAAAATACTGACGAAGGTGAAGATGAAAACTGTGGGCATCAGTCGCTCGGTGGTGAGACGGTGAAATTGTTCGAGTCGGAGTGAGAGAAATTTTTTAACGAAGCGATTATAAAAGACTGATTAGATTTTAGTGAAATGAATTTTATCTGACCTTTTGACCTGTGGCCTGTGTTCATTTGAGGTATCTGAATCGTTGGCACTTGAATAATTAGTACGAGGGCTAGAAAGATGATGATGATGATAGAGAGAGAGAGAGAGAGAATGTGAACAAGATAAACGTAACAAGAGAGAAAGAGAGAGAGAGAGAGAGAGAGAGAGAGAGAGATAAACAAATAGATTGAGACAGAAATGAACAGATAGAGAGAGAAA
>JAOTRN010000002.1:20887216-20905718 GCA_028566695.1 Bagroides melapterus | reverse complement strand
GCAGGTTTTGCAGAATGGAATGTATATGTTTTGAATTTTTATTTTTAATAATCTAGTAATATTCCTTACATTTTTTTGATAATGCTACACCTGAAGCTATGGTAGTGTTGCTACATTCAGGTGGGATCGTGTGTAAAACTGAGAAGATTCGTCCACTTTGTGATTAACAGTTGATGCTAAGTCTAATTACATTGTAATTCTAAACGTGATTTTGTTTATCAACTCATTCTTTTGAATTGATTTATAAATTTCAAGCAAACTGTGATATGTCTGGTAATTTTACCTCAAAACTGTCCTGATATTCGAATTAATGGCTACATGTTAGCTGGCTAAAGCGTCCTAGCAACAGTGCTCTGATGACTAACTACTGTACTTTCCAAAGTTCATAAATTTAAAAGCCTTAGCATGGACCTAGCTGTTATATAATAACACTTTATTGATGTGAAAAAAAATAAACAAAGACAAATTACAGATTATTGTTATATTAGAATCTGGGTAGCAGTGGATACAGAACATCTCCATGATAATGAAAGTTTCCTTGTAAAACTGGAACATTCTAGACTCCTGAGATCAGAGATTGCGAGATCATGAGCCATCCATGAGCTTCCTTGTTGAAAGTATGTGTTATCCTCCACCGTGGCAGCTGAGTAGATATTAGTAGTATGTGAATGAATTGGGGATACAACAGGAGAAAATCTCTAATACAGCAATAATAATAAATATCTTGAGTCTTGTACGGAGCTACTGTAGACATCAACAGAGTGTGGGATTGAGGGAAGCTAGGCTAGCTTAAACAACACCAAGTCAACAAATGTTAAAGTATTCACTCAGGAAATTGTTCCATCTGTGGCCAGGAATTCATTTGCATCGAGGTGAATGTTGCACCTTCTATGAAGCAGGCATAAGTTTTAAATTCTAACTAAAGGCTACCTGGAAACTATGAAACACTTTTTGTGCCGTTTGTAAACTTGCGGCCATTTAGGTTCCAGCTACAATTGACTAAGCTTACATCCTGCTGGTGCAACTGGCTACAGGAGTCCAGAAGATCTGGCATTGAGCTCTGGGTGGGAAGGACAGTCTTCCTCTACTGAGTTCGTGGTCAGTGCTAATTGGTGGTAGCACTAGTTATTAAGACGCTAAGTTACTGATGATGCGAAGTTACTATCTTCTGTGAAGCTGCTGATGTTGAAGTCTTAAAAACCCTCAGTTGTACATCTGGTACTGCATATGTATGTCATTAAATGTAAATTTCTGAATCAGTCACCACCCATAACAATTTGTGCTACTTAAATTGTATGAAAAATTAGGAAACATTGCAGAAAATAATTTTACAGCTTTAATTTTAAATTGAATGACCACTAAAATTTCTCACATTATCATTATGTATTATTATTTCGAAGTGTCTTATGGTCTGGAAAATATGGCATAACATCCAGATATGCAACTACAACAAAATAGTCTCTTAGTTTTTTTTTTTTTAAATATACACTTTCTAAATTTCCATGCGATAAATTACCCGTACAGCTCAGCCCGATACTTCCTGCCTGATGAAATGTTCAGATTCACTATGCTAATATGGAGCAATGAGCAAGCAATAATATTTTTCTGTTTTTGTTGTTTTTGAAAATTTTTTTAAATGCTACTGTACAGTGTTTTACTGTACTTGACAGCACCGGTGGGTTCAGTCGAAATATGTGCGTTTAACCCACTTTTTATTACTTGCCAGGAAACAGGATTCGCAGCAAAGAGGAAACATTAAACATTGCTATTTCACATGACTGTGGGTGCTACCGGGACTGGGGCAGCTTTTTTAATCCAGTTTTTTTTTTATTTGATTAACTGAATATTTTCAAATTGACAATTAACTTCAATTTCACTCATTCCTGAATCCATTTTAACCTAATTTTTAATCTTTTTTTTTTTTTTTTAATATTAATGAACTTTTTTTTTTTACTTTTAAAATGTACAGGATGTAATTTTAATTTGGGATTTATTTGTACCACTCTCTCACTGCTAAGACATTTCATTGGTAGTTAGGTGGCTGGCTAACTAACAATAAGCGTCCAGTATATTCATCCTTTCTGAACTATAATCCATCCAGACATTCAAATCAAACGGTTTCTCCACAGGAAGCATTGTGGAATTTCAGAAATCATTGAACTTTGAAAAAAAATGATATGATTTAAATACTTAAAGGCAACGATTCAATATTTGATGGTATGACTGCTATCTGCTACAATATATGATATCGGTCTGATCAGGATCTTGGGTTAGTGTTAATTTGCAAATGATAATGATTATGAGAGAACTTTTTTAAATGTACAAGCTATGGGTAATTCTCTTAACTAGTCTGTTGAATTATTTATACATCAGGTTATTTTAGAATAAATACTATTAAATTTAAGATTGTTTCCCAGGTTTATATTTATCAGTGAATGCCTTGTAAATCACTTCATCAATCAACTACATGTTTACTGAGAAATAAATCCCACAGATTCAATTCTTCCTCAAGCAACTTTACCTTATAGTCCTCAATTATGTTTGTAGTGTTTTAACACTTTGTCCATTAGACTTTTTAGAATTTGACCTCAATGGCCCTATTTTACATTCCAGCATAAAGAAGACAAATTGGTGGCCGTTATCTTTGATGTACAACTTAATGTTTCGTCTTTGCATATCTAATGACAGTCATATATTATTTCGGTCATTGCAGGGAAAAAAACACAGTATACATTCAACCGTATAGTCACAATAAATCAAGGAATATCTATATAAAAATGATCATCTACGGAGCAGGATTCAAACACCTTTTCAGTATTGTTCATCCCGTGTATGTACAGTATATACGTTTGATTGTATATATATGCCTGTATGGAACAGTAAAGTACAGAATGCATTTAAAATGTCACATTTAGCTGTGCAAACTGTGGCTGTTCGACCCCCGTGCGTCTTCAAAAGTTTCACAGTACTAAATCCACTCGCTTGTTTTACAGCAAGGCTTTGGCTTTGAAGACTCATAATTGAATTACCTGGAACATCATTTCATACGTTTCTTAATACTTTTTTTTACAGTCTAATTTCTGTTGAATCTCAAAGTAACCACCATTAGTCCACATTCAGAGGAAAGGATCATCAAAACCCACAAAATATATCAAAGCGATCCCTTGAGCAGTCTTTGGTCAAATGTTCAGTTCTCATCCTTTTTAATATCTATTTGGACGAGGCATTTTTTTTTCTTATACATTCCTTTTCTGCAGCATCAGTCAATGTTTCAACACCAGAAAATGTTTCTAATAGTCTTAGGTTATCAAAGAAAGAAGCTCTCAAAGGAACTCTAGAGAATTTTTCATTGAGAAGTTCCTGTCCACAGCCAATGCAGTCACAGTATCTATCAAAATACATTTTATTCAGAAGGAATGGCCAAACCAAGCAGAATGTAAAGTAACGTAGAGAAGGAGTTTTAGTGGAATAGAGACTTTGGTTCATGGATGAGTCATTGCTGCTCAGTGTTAAATAAGTGCTGAGTGTCCCAGGGACACTAATGCAATGTGGGTGTGAGCATCAAGCTGCTTTTAGCTACGACCTCTCATTGCGGCTCATCAGCTCTGAATAAAGCATCACTTATAGCCTAAAACCTCCCTAATGGCTTCTTGGCTAACTCACTCTCGCCTCTTTTCATTCTGTCTTCCATTCACCCACTTGCACTCTCACAAAGATCAGACACACCTGTAAACATGTTTGCTTCATTACCACACACTCATTTTCTTCATTTAGACATCCTGTGATGCACCATGTGTGGCTTTGAGTTACTCAAATAGACAGAGACATATAAGACATCTCTGAGTTATTGGAGTATTTCTTGTGGTAGATCTCCATACTGGCACTCCTGGAAATGGGCATTCGTCCCCGTAACCTTCTTTGCCATCTAATCCACAGGAAATCTCTGCAAGATGGAGATGAGCTGCTGGCCATGGTTCCTCTTGGTGATCCATTATCAGTTGTTTCTCTCTTAGATACATCTAAGGCAGCCTGTAGTTCTAGAAGTGACAAGTTAAATGGGTGCACAGTTGCGGGGTCTATAGTTGCAGGGGAACTGTTACCTGGATCCACTATCTCCAGCGCTTCTTCCATAGTCAGATTCTCAAATTCAGGATCATCTGGTTCCACCGAACACAGGATGGCTGAAAAGACTGCCTCTGACTCTAGGAGGTCAATAGTAGCAGAGTCGAGGGCATCTGGCTTGAGTGGGTACTCTGCAACTTCATCATCTGACTCTTCAGGGTACTGGTCATCTAGGTATGGAGAAAAAGCTTCAGGAATTGTCACTGAAGCACTCTCATGGGTGGAGAGCTGAGTCAAGTAGGCAACACTTGATTCCATGTAGGTTGGTTCTGATGGGCTAATGATTTCAGGATCTACTTCTGACCAGCTCGAAGTTCTTCTGTTTATAGGTGGGGAGTCTGATGGTTTCATATCCATAGTTTCACTCTTGGACCACAAAACAACATGATGAGCCTCTGGCTCAAACTTTGCTGAACTCTGAAGTACTGGAGACATAGGTTCTGGACTAAGGGGGTTTAACACATCTAAATCTACTGGTTCTGGAGTTGCTGGCTGCAAGAAAATAGTGTCCAGTAGTTCTGGGAAAGGTGGCTCTTCAGCTGCATGGTCAGCAGGTTCATCATAATCAGTTGATTCTGGTGTTGGAGGATCTGGAAGATCTGGAAACCCCGGACTGGGCAAACCAGGGTCCAAGGATTCTAAACTTGGCCACTTCAAATCAGTAAGATCCATTGACTCTGGTGTCAATGGATTCAGCACAAGAAAGTCACCTGGTTCCACAACTGTATAGTCTTCTATGTTGTGACCTGAGGATTCTTCAGTTGGCTCTATCAGCACAATGGGGCTTACAGATTCTCGAGTTGGATGCCGCTGCTGCTCAGTTGCTACATGACGACCTGAAGATAGTGGACATGGCTCATCTTCTTCTAAAGGATCTTGAATGAAGGAATGTAATACAGATGGCTCAAGATACTCTTGAGGTGGTGAAGACTCTGGTGGACTGCTGTCTGGATCCAATTTTGGCCAGTGCAAATTTGCCAGGTTTATAGGTTCTAGGTTTGTAAAATCTAGCACAAACGAGTCCACCCTTTGAGTAGCTGAAACTTTTGAATAATATCTAGGGTTTAAAGGTAATTCTGTTTCTGGAGGATCAGGAGGGGTCATTGGATCAGGATCCAGTTCAGGCCAGCTTAGCAATGACAGGTCCACAGGCTCTGGAGGAGTCAGGTTGGCATAGGTCAGATCATCAAGGTCTGTCAACTGAGAATTTGGGTCTGTTTGGAACAATGGTCTGGAAGTTGAGACGTGCAAGATATTTTTATCTGAAGGCGCTGGATCTGGTGAATGCATGGATAAAACATTTGGATCAATGGGTGAAGGGCAGTTCACGGCTGCATCTGCTGTGTTCTGTCGCACCAAAGTTTTGCTCCCAGCCTGAGTACCGACAGACACATTACCAGAACGATTTTGTGAATGCCTCGCCCAGTTTGGAGACCATGTGTTGTAGTGTTGTGCAAAAGTGGAAAAGTTGCTGTTAAAGGCTCGAAGCTCTGTGCACAGATCGTGTCTGAGCTCTGCTAGTTCCTTTCGCATGGCCGACACATCCTCCCTCCACTGCTGGCTAATCGCAAGAGCCAGGTCAGCTGTCTCCTGTACACTTGATGGAACAGGTCGTTGCCTGGGTTTGTGTGGGGACAGTGAGGGAACTGTGGTAGAAGAACGATTATTGTACAGGCTTCGTGATTCACTTTCTCTTGTAGGATGGCTCAGATCCCTCTGTGACATGGAGGTCATGTCTGACTCCTTGTTGAAAAAATTGTCCTCATTAAGTAAACCAGTGCCCTCAAGCACTTCATTCCCCTCTGGAAGACAAACATAAACAAGCGGGAGAGTATATGATGTTCCTACAGGTCTGGACAGCTAGAGACACTGTGATGCTCACTATAGGCTTTTCTACCAAGCATGAAACAAACACATGTGAGCCATTACATTAGATTATCTCTTACCCAGTACTACCTTTGTGTGAAAACAAATGTTTCTTACCACATTTCTGGTGCATACAAATTGTACAAAATTATCTAATTATATTTATCTTATAGATCCACCTTTGGAACAATCAATAGGACATTGGAAACTTCTAGGAACTGTCAAATAATGCAGATTGAGTCTATTTTGGTTGGTGTGCAAGAAAATGACATTATGGTTGCTATAGCTCCAGCTCTGGGTGCTAATGGAGAGTTATTACAGGCAATGGGCTTATTTTGACTCACATTACTGTGGGTTTGTTTCATGCTGTTACTCTGCCTTCTCACTCAAACAGTTATTTGCATGTAGTTTTCCCACGTCTCAAAGCACAAAACAGAGAGTTCTACCCCAGGGGAAACCTGGAGAGAATAATAACAACCACAACCACATCTCTGTGAGAATAATCAAGTCCCTCATCCCTCCAACTAGCAGAAGCTCTATGTTTTGTGCATTGAAAAGAGACAAATTCGAGCAAAGCTTTCAACCTAATCTCTCTGTGTGTCTCAGCAGAGCAGGTATGAACCCTATTGAATATGAAAGGCCCACACAGACCCTTTAAAAACTCTGAGCAGGAATAACCAAGTGGAACCATGGAGGGTTCTCTTGACACACAAAGTCAAGTTTTGTGGGAGAGCCAAAACAGTTCAGTTCCCAAGATAATTGCAAATGTATTTCAGTGAGAAGGCAGTGTAAACATACTGAAAGTTTCTCTAGCTGTCCCTAGCCCTGTTTCCTAAACGGCCAAAAAAACAGAAGCCGCCTGTATCTGAGTGTCTCATAATGATGATCGTATTTTTACCCAAGATGGTTTGCAACTTGTTACACCGTTCATTGTTAACAATCTCTGAAAATTCAAGACATTCAAGAGCTTTACCAGCCACAGGCCCTGTGGGAGAGAGAACTCAACACTGAAATGGTTTTGAAAACAGCTGCACATCACAGAAACAAAATAGCGAGAGAGAAAAATAGATAAAGGGAATGGAAACAAACTAGAGAATCCGGGAGAATGAGAGAATACGAAGCCCACTGAGTGAGAAGCATTGAACCGGGAAGCACAACGGGATCGCATCATATTCCAGCTCATCACTTCACAACCCCTCCCTGCCTGATCCGTAAGCTAGCCAGAAAATCGGGCAAAAACTCATTGCAAGAATGCACACAGTGGAATAATGCAAGGACACTGATTGCGAAAGGAAGTTATAAACGGATGTTTCACTTTTCAGCCTTTTCTGCTTTATTTCTTTCCCCTGAGAGTCTGAATTCAATAGGGTTCATAGCCTAACTCTCTAAGGCACACCAGAACTTACCTGTTTTTTTGTCTTTTGGTAATTTTTTTTGTCTGTTTTTTTTTTGCCAGACAGAACAGTCACTTTGCTCATATGCAGATTACATGCATGCATGCCATGCCAAACACAGTACATTATACATGCATGTGCTACTACATTGAAAAGATACCAATACTAGAAGGATACAAATCAAGAAACTTGTACTTATATCCACTATAATAAATTCAAACATGAGCTTTAACAGTGAAGAATGTACACTAAACAGGGGTGGACAAATCATGGATTCATGAGGTGAAGTCCAATGTCGCTTGAAACCGGCTAACCGAAAATGTTGTAGCTAAAATAAAGTTAAAATGTGTACTGAGCTAGTTAGATAATCAAATGAATTCATTCTGGCTAAAAGAAATACAAAGTTTCTAGAGGTGTCTCATGCCCTCAGTAAGAAGTCAGCAAACTTTTTGGCTATGAACTGGTTTCAACAAACTGAAAAGATGATGATCTGTGATCTGTGTATGCTAAGTGATCTGTCTAGACGGACTGATTGATGTATGCAGTGCGGCAGGTGGGGAATTGGGGCGCTATAGATTTAGCTGAATATCCTGCACATGAACTCTGCTTATACTTGGTGCCCCAGCTACTGATTTGTCCACCCATGACTGAAGTGTATTTTTGAACCAGTGTTCTAAGCTAGCTCTCATATTTGCTAAGAGTGCACAACGAAGATGAACATCATGTTTTTTTCCAACATTCTAAAAGATTAATATTCCATTCTAGGCCACATACATCAACTATTTGTTTCAAATAATGAATAAAATTAATTACTACAGCAAGAACATGCAAACATTAACAAAATGGCCGTACCACTGCAAGGTTATCTTTGAGCTTAAGGATAGGGTTCAGGATTTACATTTGTTACCATGCTGTAAGGAATAAAGCACTCTGTAATAAAATAATCAACGACAGGATGGCAAGTCGAATCAGAATTCGGGCCATCAACTTAAGTTTGATTATTTTACCATCAAAATACTTCCTGGTGTTTTATTCCTCATATACCACAGCAGCTTGCCAATGATTATAATTCTTTTTGTTTCTTATTAACAAACATCAAACTTTTTATTCATTAGTAGTTATATGTTGTAGAACAATATGGTTCCTTCTAAGTTAATACTAATTTTATCATGCCAAGGGTTCTGCCATACAAGTCCAAACAGTAAGAAACTGATACTATGGAAACTATGAACATTGCACTACTCTGAGCAGACACCTTTTGACCAATCAGAATGGAGAATATATCAGTGCTGTGGTATAAATATTAAATCGCTCAGATAATTTAGGTGTATTTATTTCCCTGTCAGTCCCAGAAGCTTCAAAGCCTTTTATAATGAGCCTGATGATGATTGAACCTCAGCCAGGTGACTCACCAGCTGTGGATCTGATGGTGGAGGTGACGGTGGACGAGCTCATGGAAGGCACACACTCATCGTCCTGCGAGTAGCCGGCCTGGATGGCACGCAGGTAGCTGTGGCTGCGTGTCCGGAAGCAGCCGGGCAAATCCAGAGCCTCCATGGCCTGTGACTCCACCTCGCTGAACACTGACTCACACACCGACTCAAACTGACCATTCATTTCAGCCTCGCTCACCTGAAACCAACAGAACGCAAGAAGGGGATTTTAGTTTTTTTTTTTTGTCTGATTTCTGTTCTGAAATTTCCCATTTTTCGAACCTTTTATTACCTTCTGTTTTTCATATGTTCTATTCATACTTCTCAATAATGTTCCACAGACATTTTAAAATACTGTGTAAGTTGTTAATATTCTGATTTCATCCAACAATAGACAATAATACATTAGTTTTATGAGAAATTAATACTAAATTTTACTAAAATTAATACTAAATCTAGCCAATTACCCAAGACAGCATAGTTGTGACTCTGTAGCTATAAGGCTAACAGCCAAAGTCCATCTTCGGTAAGAGCTTTATTCTGGACAGGCTTAGAGAGGATCCAGAGCTTATTCTGGGAACACTGGGCATGGATGGAATGCTAATCTCTCACCAAACACCACACATGCTAATTCACTTCCTGGTCTGCTTTTGGCAGCAACACTGAATAAAGCTGCACACTGTATTATCTTGAAAACAGAGCTACACACTCATGACAATGATGATCATCACTGCTGAATTTGGTGACTAGATACAAATCTGTAACGCCTGCTAGTTTTCTGTAAAATGAATCATGACATTCTTGTTCCATTCATGAGCTTAGCTAATCGGGAAACACTCGCTGATAAACATCTCCAAAGTCCTGGAAGATTTGCTAATCTCCAAGATCTCAGATCTCATTCATGTTCTAGCACACAATGTATCGTCCTTTAACAACCTGCAAAGGTGCCGAGAAGGGAATTGTAGAGAGAAAGACTTTATCTTAAAGGCATATTGAAAACAATTTGGGAGGTTGGCTTTAGACTTAAAAGACAGAAAGTTCAGACGATTAAGAAATCTAAGAAGTGAGGTTAACTTTAACCCAGACTTTTATTGAATCTTTTCCTTGCTGATTAAAGCTCCAAAAACTCTTATATGCTCAAATAAAGCACATATAAGTGTTATCACTATTATACATATTTAAACCGGAGTATCGAGCACAATTGTTGACTTTTAAATAAATACAACAAACTACACAGTTTTTTCTTGGAGAAAAAGAATTCTGGAGGTCCACGTGACTTTATTTTCCCAGGTACATCATCTTTAACCCAGAAACTCAGTCTCACCTTTCTTCAAAACAACTCTATACTACATATACTACAAAGCCCATGACTCCACGGTACTCCATTGTACTCTGTACACCTCATACTCCACTGTACTGCACTGTACTCCATTGTATTCTGAACACCCTATACTATACTCTACTCCACTGTACTCCACTGTGATCCTCTATACTCCACTATACACCACTGCACTCTGTACTCCACTGTACTCCATTGTACTCTGTATAACCTATACTCCACTGTACTCCACTGTGATCCTCTATACTCCACTGTACTCCACTGTACTGTGTACTCCAGTGTACGACATACTCCACTACACTCCACTATAATGTGCTGTCCCCCATGTACTCCACTATACTCTACTGTACCCTGCATACCCTGTACTTCACTGTACTCTGTATCCACTGTACTCCACTGTGATCCACTAAACTCCACTATACACTGCTGTACCCTGTACTCTGTGAAGACCAGGTACTAGAGTAAGTCCATTCTACTCCATGTACTAAATGTACACCAAACCCCATAAACTACAGTGACCCCTTTGTACCCCACTGTACTCCACTAAACCCCCTTGTACTTCAGGGTTAGTGACCTCATGTACTACATGTGCTACATGCATTAGGATTAGTGACATAAGTTCAAATCGAATACTACTCCATGCTTGAGCCTAGAGGGTGGCACCAATAGCATGCACGGGTATTATGGACTCAAATTGAGGGGGAATACTTCCTCCCATCTATGTAGAATGACCTTCAGGATTTATTTCCAGTTGATGTGGCTGAAAAGTGCTCTCACCTGGCTCACTTGGCTGACACAGCTGGCTTGGCTCAGTGTGCTAACTGCCCTCATGTAGCTCTGGTTCCTTGAGCGAAATTTGGGTGAGTTGTAATTGGGTGATGGGTCCAGCGTGATGCTGGGGTGGATGTCCCTGGACGCTTGCAGATGGTAGCTCTGACTGAACAGAGTGAGAGAGAGAGAGAGAGATTGTAGGAAGAGTTTAGAAAGACGTTATATACAGAATTTGTTAAATGTTGTGTCTCAATATGCATTTATAAAAAGCAGTCTGGATATTTAATAAGATTTCTGTTGCATTTATATGAGGATTAAACTATAAAACAGGTTCTGAAGGCAGGTTTGTGTTTTAGACCGGCTGGACACATTTTTAAATCAAAGCTGATAAACTATAAAACCAAACATGCCGCATTGTCCTGCATCAGTATGACTGGGAGAAGAAGTCACACCAGGACACTGACAGTTCGATGAGAACAACCTCAGTCTGCCTTCATGGAGCCTGCCAAATTACTGATGCATTTAACACCTGAAAATAGTCCCTTCGTTTGGTTGTTGTCCCAAAGCTTCTGATCAATACTGGGTAATGAAGAAAAATGCAAATCAGTGCCTTGTTAGAGAGCCAATCACACTGAGACAGAGAAGAGGACGAGAGTCTGGATGCTGAAAGGGCTAAAAGGGATAAGTGCTCGCTTAGCAAAACTGTCAACAACAAGGATCCTCTTTACCCTCTGCATATATCCAAACAATCAGGGCGATTTTATATTCAACAATGCAGTACATGAGAAAATTTTCAGAACTTTTTCAAAGCAGGGTGCTCCTGTTGGAGGAACTGGAATCATGGCTGTTGTTCTGCTTCCCACATGAATGACCATTCAGTGTCTGTTTTTTGACAGTACAGGCTAATTGATAGGTTCTTGATAGTCCAGGAACATTGAGTGATGTCTGGCAGTCTGGACTGACTGATCAGTTCTTGCTAGTTAATTTTCATTATTAGATGTTTGATAGGCCACGTTGATCACCTGGTTGTGGATAAGTCAAGTTCAGTGATGGGTTTTGGGTAGCCCAAGTTTACGAGTTTCTGGAAGACTACCATAATTAACAGCCCCTTGGTAGTTGTTGTTTTTTTTAGGCTGCTTTGGTGATGACTTCATGGCTTAAAGGTAGGATAGGCTTATATATTTATAGGTTCTTGTTAGACAGGATTATTTTATTGCTTTATAAAGAATCTGGCTTGGAAATTTCTTCATTAACACAGGCCAACTGGTTCACTGTAGACCCGATTCATTAATCAGTATTTGGAAGTTCAGCGTGTCTGATGGTTTCTTGGTATAGGCAGGTTCATTAACAGGCTGTTGGTAGGCCAGGTTAATTAATGGGTTCTAGGAAGGCTTTGTCCCATTTAATGTGTTCTACTTAGCCAGGTTTATTTATGAGGTATGACTTCAGCCTAGTAAATGGGTTCTTGGTAATGTATATATACACTCATTGGTACCTATTTGGTTCATCAGGATTATTGATGGGTTTTGGACATTGAGATTGGAATGGAATGCTAACTTTTGTCCTCTAAGCAGCATTTTGCAAAATACTTTAATTAGCCTCGTAAATTAGCCTTGTATACCCCTGCCTTGTGTGTCTAAATTCATACAATACAACAAAACACAACAGGGCTCTAGATACTAAAGTAAAAAAAGTAGAACTGAAGTCACATGGGGCTGAACCAGTGAGTCCTGGGAATGTAGAAAAAAAGGTGCTCTAGAATAATCTGGAAAAAAGATGCATGACCTTTAACCTAAATATAGTTCAGGATTTTGGCAATCCGGACCTGTCTCTGATTAATAAGTAACCTCAAGGGGAGAATTGTGCAAATTTGATTTCACTCAAAGTGTGTGTGTGTGTTTGTGTGTGTGTGAACTCACCTTAAATCTGCAGCGAAATTGGTGAGGTACTTCATTGTGTCACTGCTCGATTTATCCAAACGGTATGAGCTGCAGGTGGAGAGAAGAAACGGAACAAGTAAACAGTAAACCAGTGAAAATGCAGGATTGTGGCTTGTGACTAAGAACATTCCAGATGATTTGATCTAATAACAAGTGTCGGTGTTATAACAGGTTTATTACATCGTAAAGATGTCTGCTTTCTGACACGATCTCTACAAGAGAGCACTGATACAGCCTTAGAGATGCTAAAGAATCTTAAAACGGGGCTGTTGATGACCCTAAATCACCTCCTGACCTTTAATTTACCCTGTGTCTTTCTCTCTCTCTCTCTCTCTCTGTGTGTGTGTGTGTGTGTGTGTGTGTGTGTGTGTGTGTGTGTGTGTGAAGAAGCTCGGTGAGCTCAGAGTGCCCGTCTTATCAGTGCCTCATCATGACAGGGACAGAGTGTGCTCAACTTCTCAAAGGACAAAGGCATATGAGGAAAGACAGAAAAGAGAGAGAGAGAGAGAGAGAGAGAGAGAGAGAGAGAGAATTTTTTCCCTTTATTTGCACAATTTCTTTAATATACATATTAAAAAAACAAAAAACCACTAAGTAATTAAATAAAACATTACAATTCATTCAATAAATTAGGTTAAATATAACTGATAATTAGAGTAATACTGGTGTGAAGTGGAGTTCTCCTTCATCAACAGAGCACTTAAAGAGCAACACCACACTGCTTCAAACGTATTCAAGTCATTCATGATTTTGTAGAAATTAAAATCAATCAGAATTCTTGATTTAACCAGTCTGGTAAAAATTCTTTTGGCATCACAGTCAGTGTCTTGTGTAAATTTGTTCTTCCGGATCAGGTATATCAGCATTTTTGCCAGACCAAAGATAAAATTAATCCCCTGGCACCTGAACATCTGTCTTCTGACATACTTAAAACCAAGAATAAACCATTTAAAAATATAATCAACATGAAAAGAAATTAAAATACTACATAAAAACACAAAGAAAGACTGTAACCTGGAGCAGTAAATAAAAGCATGAAGACAGCTTGAACAGAACAGACAGTCATGTGTAATATCGGGGTTTAAAATAGAAATAAAAGAGTTCACAGAGATAATACAGTGTAAAATCCTCCATTGGAGGTCGGCAGAGTTTTTTGTTAACGGTGGTTTATACAGTGCTCCACTCTGGTTTAATATCATCATTAAAACCCAGTACACTTCTCCATGGGGTGTCCACCCTCCCACTCACTTTTTCTTATTTAAAACCTTAACACAGGCTCTGTAGAGCAGTTTCCCCCGACACTGTCCTAAAGTCCATCTCCCCTTCGCCCCGGTAATCCAGGAGGGGGCCTGTACACCCGTCGAGGTCAGGAGCAATGTTCAGCTGAGGAAAAGGTATATCCTCTGTAGGACCAGCTTTGTTGGTTTGATAGTCCATCAGCTGAACACGATCCTCTGATGTTAGGGAGGACCTCCAGCAGTGTAACAGCTGGTTGATAACGTTCAGAGCCCACATTCTCATATGTGCTGCCAGGTCCTAAGGCAACAAGAGTCCTGGACAGTGCAGGGACGGTCACACTGGAAATGTCCATTCGCCCGCTGTACACCAGAGGCTCCTCCAGCAGCCAGTGTAATGTTCCATAGCCTTTGTTTCATTTTTTAGAACAGTTCCAGATTTTAAAAAAAATTCATAATCTAGAAATTTCCAGCATGTTTGTGTCCATTAAAAACAGTCTTGTCCAGCCCCAGTCCACCAACTGTGGGTAGTAATCCACTGGCTGCTGCTCTCCATATTAAGTGTCTGGGTCCAGTGAGGAGCCTCTGGATAAACTGTGGAAAGCTGCAGCTCTGCTGGATAGCTGGACCAGCCCCTGCCCTGCTTCCTCCTTTATCAGATGAAGCACACTCTGAGGAATTCCGTGCAGACCATCCAAGAAGAAGTCCAACAGCAGGGCCTGGATGCTCGCTAGGGACATCTTTGGGACCAGCTGCTTCCACCTGCTCAGTCTGGTTGAACTCATTGTTCCCAAGGTAGACACCCAAGTACTTAAAACCTCCTCTCTTCTACACCAAACCTTCTGGTAGTGTAGGCTGCCCACCTCCCCACTCCCCAACTAAAATGACTTCGCTTTTTCCCCAGTTAACTTTAGCGGATGTGATAATTAAAGTAATTTAAAATATCGTTTAAAACATTCACATCTTTTTGTGTGTTTATCATGAGTACCAGGTCATCTGTGTACGCTGATAGACATAAGGAAGCAATACTGTGTGGAATATAAAAACCAGAAAGGTGACATCTCATTTTGTGTAACAGCTATTGCTAAAGAGTACAGCATTCCAGACAGAGAACAGCCTTGTCTTATACCTCTGTACACTCTCAAAAGGAGCATATAACCCACCACTAACCTTCAGTACACTCTCAATTTCACTGTAAAACACCTTGATCATGGCTATAAAACCTGGGGTGAACCCGAAGGTTTCCAGCATCTTCCACAAATATTCATGCTCAAGCCGGTCAAATGCCTTTTCCTGATCTAGAGAAATCAGACCAGTCTTTAAGCCCTGGAGATGTCCAAAATATCACAAATTAAATACACGTTGTCCTATATGGACCTATCAGACACACAGTACGTCTGGTCCTGAAGAATGAGTTGTTCCATTACCTTAGTCAGTCTCGAGGCTAATGCTTTTGAGAGCAGCTTGCAGTCAGTGCACAGTAATGACACCGGGCGCCGGTTCCTCAGTTCCATGAGGCCCCCCTTTTTTGGCAGTAGGGTCAGGACGGCCCTCCTGCAGCTCAAAGGGAGTTCACCTCTCCTTATACTGTCCATTAGGACGTCCAGCACGTCCTGCCCTACAGTTACCCAGAACACCTTGTAGAACGTTGTACCATACTGTGATCAGAGATGTGTACTGTGTCTTTTGTCATTAAAGGATCTCCATATGTCACTTAACTCGTGGGCCTCCATCATCTCCCTCAGACTCTTACAGGAAGCCACATGAGGTTCTGCATGGTTCCGATCTAAAATATCTGCTGTACAATTAAAATCTACACGTAAAATCAACTTCAACAGGATAAGAACATGGAATAAAATTAAAATGTATAAAACCACTGAGTGATGTGTTACGGCTTAAAATCACCAACCCGTCCCACTCCTTCACCCAATCAGCACCACTGCTAGCAGCACTGTGGATTTTCTGAAGCATGACAACATCTACATGTTTCTGCTTTACAAGCTCAAATAGTTTAGCTCTCTTGCGCTACTCTCTTGCTCACTATGTGAATCCCAGCCATTGTAAAATGTAAATAAAATAAACAGAGCGTAAAAACCACTCCAACATATAACACACAACACATTCTATAGGTCATCATCAACATTTTCCCGATTAAAATTTTTTTTTATCAATTTCTTTAAGCAAAAGCTCCTTCTCTTCTATAATGTTTAACTTCATGGATGAACTTCTTTCGGTCTGGGAAAAACTCGAAAACTGACATTTTGTATTTTTTTTAAATCTTTAATATCTTCCACACTGTACACTACATTTAACAGTTCCTCCTGTGAGCCTTTGGAGAACACAGAATCCAACATACTGTCTTCACTGTCTGACTCTTTTTCTTCTGCCTTTTGTTTCTTTCTTTTCCTGCATTTCTCCTTGTCCTTCACCTTGTTTTTTTCTTTTACACTGGTGTAGCGACTGGTGTTTCTGGGCGATGGACCTGTTCCTGTCTCTGCCAGCACAGGCAGCCCCGTTGTTGCACCAGCTCTTTCAGCAGGTTCTTTCCCGGTCCAGTTTGGCCAAGCTGGCCTTTTCCAGGTTTGGTTCTGCCTCACTTTCCGAGTCCAGTTCGGTCATGAGGGGCTTCACCGGGGTCTGTTCAAACGAGCAGGGCTTCTTGGGGACGGCTATTGCTCCAGTGAGTTTCTGGGCTGCAGGATGAGTTTGGGGTTCATTCTCCTTCAGCTCCGGTGCAGGAACCGCACCAGGACCCTCAGTAGCTGGCCGAACTGTAGCTGCAGGGGGAACAACCCCAGCAGGCTCAGCTACATCTTGCCCTGGTAGCTCAGAAACACTGGGGTCACTCTGTCTCAATATGCCCTATTTTGCTACATTTAATATCAGCATCAGAAGAAAGAAAAATATTGTAGTCGAACCCATCAACAGCATTTAGTTCTTCAACTAGTGGAGACTTACATCCAGGAGGCATTTTCCATTCCTCCGTACCAAGTCAACTCTTTCCCAAGAGCTTCATCTGATATAAAAGGAGGTACATTAGACAGAATGACTTTTCTAGCAGGTGAACTGAGGGTAGAAACTAATTTTAGCTGGTTATTGAACTAGTTTAGTTACTTTGTTGTCGTCATTCATAAAAATCACAATCGTGCTGTTCATGCGGGAGACAGAGACGATATTCTCGTGTCCCACCACGTTACCTACAGCCAAAACACATTCTTCAACACACACACACACATTCAGTTATTTCCTTACATAACACACACACACTTTCTCAATATGTGTAATATTTCCAAGATGTTTAACAGGAATAAATTGCACTTAGTGCCGAAAAAATTGGCACGACGCCAGACACTCTCACGTGCTCTAAACGCCACGCTCGCTCCGCCGCCATGCACAGAGAGAGAGAGAGAGAGACGAAATGAGGAAGATGAGGAAGATAGCGAGGGAGACAAAGAGACCGAGAACAGAAATAAAGAGAAAAATGATGACAGAGAAAGAGAGGGAGATGAAAATAGGAGATAGACAGAGTGTGTGACAAAGGAAAGAGTGATCAAATAAATGTTTAAACAAAGATAAAGTGAGAGAATGTTTGAATGAACTGGAGAGAAATATAGTAAGAAGAAAGAGAGAAAGGAAAAGGAGCAAGAATATCAGGGAGAACAGAGGAAAGGAGTTAGGGATGAAACAAAGAGATATAAGAGCTAATATAACAGGAGAAAAAGAAAAGGACAGAAGGAGACAGATGAGTGAGAAAGACAAAGATACAGACAGATGGACAGACAAACAGAGAAAGAGACAGACAGCCAGAGAGACAGAGTAAGAGCAAGACAGAGTAAGAGTGAGACAGACAGAGAGAAAGACAGATATACAAAGAGGCAGACAGATAGACAGACAGAGTGAGTAATAAAGACCAAGAAAGACAGAGAGAGACTGACAGTGAACAACAGACAGAAAGAGAATGAGAGAGACAGACAGACAGAGAGACAGAGAGAGTGAGAGACAGACAGACAGACAGACAGAGAGAGTGAGGCAGAGACAGACAGAGAGAGTGAGAGACAGACAGACAGGTAGAGAATGTGAGAGAGAGAGAGAGCGAGAGAGAGACAGACAGACAGACAGACAGAGCGAGAGAGTGAGAGAGACAGACAGAGTGTGAGAGAGACAGACAAAGAGAGAATGAGAGAGACAGACAGACAGACAGACAGAGAGAGTGACAGACAGACAGACAGACAGACAGAGATAGTGAGAGACAGACAGACAGACAGAGAGAGTGAGAGAGAGACAGACAGACAGACAGACAGACAGACAGAGAGAGTGAGAGAGACAGACAGACAGAGAGAGAGACAGACAGACAGACAGACAGAGAGAGTGAGAGAGAGACAGACAGAGAGAGTGAGAGAGA
>JAOTRN010000002.1:20864282-20879167 GCA_028566695.1 Bagroides melapterus | reverse complement strand
CACACACACACACACACACACACACACACACACACACACATACACACACACACACACACACACACACACACAAAGTTTCAGAGTTATTCTTATAACCTCTAAGTTCTCCTAAATTCCTTTAATTCCACTCCAATTTCCTATCTTTTTTTTAATCTCACTTCCTGTTATGTCACTTCCTGTTATCACTTATATTACAGCAGTCATATACAAATCAACCTTCACTATCCTGTCTGTTACTAAGCATTACGACGAGACGAAATGTGTCATCATGACGTTTTCTGTAAGGAGATGTTTGTTTGTTGTTTATGGAAGGAGTCTCCAGTGTCAGTGCTTTGTAACATCAGATGATGTTCAGGACAGAGGAGTTTATGCTCTCTGGTTTCTCGGTAACAACATCTTGGAATCATTTGGTGTAACTATAAACGGATAAAAAGTGTGTTAATTATAAAAAAAAAATACACATACACACACATACACACACACAAACACACCTGTAGAAGTCATACCTGTGACAGCGTTCAGTGACAGGGTTCAGTGGCCGTCCTTCTGAATAACAACACACCAACCAAATGTATCCCATGAGCCTGATTCGGTGTCTCGCCAAACTAGAAATTAATCTAATGATTCCCGGCAAAATTTGACATTTTAGATCGGTTTCTGTTTCATAAGCGTTCGTGCTATCCAACTGAGGATACTAAAAGAAGAATGACTGACCATCTGTGCTGAGTAGCTCGACATCCCACACGGTCTGAGACAAACAGAAAGAGCCACACCAATAAAGCAAAACAAGCTAAAACTTTTTAGCATCGATTCTGCTTCGGGCCACATTCTCGACAAACAATTCCGTCTCTCTTTGCTTGACTGACCTTTCTGATAAAGACACCCCCAAAATAGCTTCTTTATTTCCTCCCTCACGTCCCCGATGCACATCGCTCGGTGTGGATGTTGCAACCTTTTAGTCAGTTTGCTTCAGAGCGAAGGGACATAAATCTCCCCGAGCGTGTGCGTCACCGAGGTCCGCATTGATAACAGCTGCCAAAAACAGCAGCCGGATGGATGGCTTGCGCTATTCTTGGCACTGTGTGTTTATCACGGCTGAAGGAGCCCATTAAGTGGCGTGAAACACAGATGCATCAGAATCATCGGCTCTCGCACGGTCCAGGTCATGGCGGCACATGCTGGTAGTTAATCCTATCTGACACGCTCGATGAACACAAACCTAAACTAATTGGCGCAGTAACGATGACGAACCGAAGCAGGAGTCTGATACAAAGTGTTAGCGGTTATTTTATTCTATCCCTACGGCTCCAAATGAGTAAATAAATTAGTAAAAAAAAAAACAAGAGTAATGTGGTTCTGGCTTTGTCCAGTGCAATTAGCCTGCAATTAAAGCCAATTATGTGAGCGATTTATAAAAAACCTCCTACTTAAATTGAAATGATGATCATTGTGTAATTATAAACTGACACCTCTCATCCTTGACTGAACTGTCAATACCTTTTTCACGAACCTGTAATTAGCAGGAGTGGGTTGATCGTGATCGCTCATTTACATAGTAAGCATATGGGCTGCAGGGTCACACTGATGACAAAGAATTTCATGACATTTTATGAGTACAAATAACGTGATGAGATGGGATGAGATGAAATCCATATAATTAAGTGACTTTTGCTAAGGGGTCCAAGCATAGTTTCCAATTCCAAAAAAAAATTCCACCGGTGTTCATCTTAACACCGATCCCATCCTGATCCCACCTTGTGGACAGCACACGTCAGAACCATGATAGCGACTCTTCGAGCCCTTACAACAAACCCTGCTAATTAACAGTGACACTCAAGTGGCCCTATCCATTGTACTGATGGATCCTACTTAGGATTGATCGAGCATATCTAATCCCTTACTACTACCCAAGCAGGACACTAAATAAATGCAGCCCATGACCAGTGGAGCTTTCCTCCGAGTCAGCAGGAGTGAGCAATTTTACAACATTAATCTCGGCTCTTTCTGCTTTCCCTGATGTGTTACCCTGATACCGTCAATGATAGTCCCAGCGAGCGGTCATCTTTCCTGAATACCACCCAAGTCTTGGAACTATTTATGATCGGACAGAGAAGACCACAGAGCGCCAATGTGGCTAGTCTGTAATAAAATCAATGCCTCTCAAGATGGAGGATTTTGTCATCCATATTGATGGTGTCATTGTTAAGCCTTTGCTAGTGGTTTGTAATCTTGGTGTATTGCTTGACCCCATTATGTACCTTCAAGCTGCACATAAATTCTCCCTCTAAAATTTTGATTTCTCACCACTGCAGCTTTTCCCTCTGCTAAACCCGGAAAAGATGCTGAATCATCGTATATCGTAGATCATGTCGATGTCGTTGCTGTCCGTCTTGATTGACTCTTCATTAGTCTCCCAAATATATCGAGTCTTTGGTGCATTTGATTTTTTTAAAGAAAAAAATCACTGAGAATTTTTTAACAACACTCTGACCAGTTCTAACTATTGATGCTGATTGAATAACTACACTTGATAGATGCAATCAGATCTCTTCATATTCACTGAAAATATTTTTTTTATAAGATTATAATTTACACTGGACCTTTTTTTCTACTTAGCTTCTATTTGAGACCAGACTGGTTAGGAGGTAAAAAAAAAAAAACTAAATAAACCGCTGGTCAGAGTTCTTTTTAAAATCTTCCAGACATTAGATTAAATTTTTAAAATATGTGCCAGTGGGTAAGTTCATAACGTACAACCAGTTCTTCTCACTTCTTAGAAGCTTTCTATGACCTTTCACTTCCTTTCATACAAATCCTTCGCCAGTACAGACCCTTGAGTCAGAAGAGACACTCTTTCCTAGTGGAAGTTGTCTTATGCTTTGGTTTTAATAGAAATTTACACCACTATTTAAACTATATATTAAATAAAGCAGTTGCTATGAGCTTAGAAATAAGCTCATGGTTCTACAGGAATAGAAACAATCCTGGAAGACGGCTATTTCTGCACTCTCAAGTTGTTTCGCTCAAGCACAAAAATGAAGGGGAACCTAAAAAATGAAAGGTAGGAACAGTGATTTATTACTATTATGTATGTGTGTACCACACAATCAATGCTAATCAATATAGCCCACTGTTTGCAATATTTGTAAATCTGAGTAAAGCTCCTCAGGGCATCGAATTCTACTGCTATTGCTAATAAATCCCCAAATATGGCAATAAATTACCACTCTTCACACTCCATCATCAGAAACACAAACACAATCAGAAAGCACTTCAGCAACAGCAGGACTGTTAAATTGCTACATTATAGGTTTGGATATAATTTTGTTCTCCAAAAATAATTGTCAGTGCACTGCTATGGTCCTGTGCCAAAACGTAGACTGCAAGTCTAGAGCTCATATATCACAAAAATGATCAACTGTTATAAAATCTTTACAGCTTCACTGACCTGAAGATAATGACAAGGCCTCATGGGGGACTTGAAGTCTTGAGGCATCATAGGCTTCTCGAGGTTGAGTGAGGACTTGCGGTAGGCCTCTTTGGCCTGGCTAACAGTCAACGTGGACCAAGAGCTCCGCTTCATATACTTGCCCTCAGGAGCCAAGGCCATGCCCTCACAAGCTGAGCACTTCACATCATTGTTACTCTTAGAGGTCTTAAGTGAAAGATCTCCAAAATGACCTGGGACCGATTCTGGGTAGCAGTGACTTATGTGGTCCACATGGTGCCGGCTCATGACACTGGGAGTCCGGTAGGTGCTGTCACTGTCTAGGTTATCATCAGAGCTCCACCACCCTGCGATCCCTGAGCGATGCTTGGAGTCAGCTTTGCGCTCTTTGCTCTTGCTCCTCTTGCTGTGTTTGTGGTGGCCGTGGTGGTGTCCATGATGGTGGTGGCCGCTTTCTGAGCGTGAGTCTCCTTTGGTGCCGTTCATCTTTGAGGAGCCTTCCAGCGAGTGGGACTTCGTAAAGAGCTTCTGCACAGAGTGCACCAGGTGGCGGATCCGACCTGGACTTTCATTCCGCTGCTCGCTGTTGGTGGTAGCCGTGGATGTGCGCTGATATTGCAGCGTGTGGAATCCATCTCGGTGGATGGGCATCTGCTTCTCAAATTGGTCCAGAAGGTTAGCAGGTATCCGGTTCATTTTGCCAGAACCAGAAACACTACCTGCACCACCTCCTCCTACTCCACCCCCTCCAATAACACCACCACCACCGCCGCTGCCATGCCCAGTGGTGCCATCCTCCCGCGAACTCTCATGGTGTGAACTGTAATGCATCCTGGGAAATGTGCTGCTGGAAACGTGGTCAGAGGCCATGGAGACAGGCATCACCATGCACTCCGAATGGATGGAGCTCCGTGGCGAGCAGCGGTGGTGGTCCATGGGGCAACTCTCCGTGGGGCTAAGAAGGTAAGACGAGCGGGAATCAGGAACACCATGTTGCAGGTGGTCAAGGGAGTGGTCGCAATCTGTCAGGCCACAGGAGTGTCCAGTTGTGATGTTTAGCTGGGGACGACCGCCTGATAGACCTTTCATATTCCTGGGAGGGGAGGGGTAGCTGTCTTCATCGAAGTATTGGATGGGGGACCATGAATATGGCTGGTCTGCAAATGACAAGAAGAGACAAAGACACTATGGGTCAAAATTGTCCTGTACCTTTTATTAGTCAGCTGTCACAGGCTTCTGCTTGATTCCTTTTTTGCTCTGACTTTCTAATAAGCATTTTGGTTCAGCCACAGCTTAGGATTTATCAGGGCACAACGATGCGCTCAGTCTTTCACAATGTTGCCACACAAAATTGAAACATAAGATATGAAATTCAGTGGAAACTGCTTCATCTATCACTTGATCGCATAAATATATTGATAAAAATAGAAATTTCTTGAAATTCCAATAAAAGCATAAAGAATGTATAAAAGTATTAAAAAAGTAAAAAAAAAAATCAACAAATAAAAATAAAACTTGATAAGAACAGGAGCTGAGCCCTCCACAAGCACTTCCCTGTAAGTCAGATAGAGAACATGGTTAGCATTTCCATTCATCCAATGCAAAGTAAAATAATAGCCTATCATTTTAGCACCACCAAGCCATCCGTCAAAGCCAGCTTTGGTTGGAGAGTACTTTGAGGAGTGTCAGTAGTTGTCCTTGGGAAGCAACGCTCTGAGATTAAAACCACATTTGCTGGAATCTTTCATTAAGGTCAGACACAGGGACTTTAACTTTGATCACTCTAAACACTTTCATTCTGTGACACTGCCATGCCACACTTGTTCATGCCTTTCTTAGTGGTCTGGGGGTAGAGTTAGAGATTTATGATGCAAGATCGATAAATAGAATTTATAGTTGTGGTAGTAAAAAAAAATAATAATAAAGTAAAGGTGCTACCTTGAGCTACATTTCAGCAACAGGAATAATAATTTAGGCTCAGTGAAATTTACTCAGATGCTTAGAATTGTAAGTTGATTCATTTTCACCCATACTTAACCACATTTGTGTCCCTTAATTAATTTTAAATTCGAATCTTTCATTAACTGCCTTCATGCACTGTCACTTCCTGAACATCTCGTCTCAGTGGAGGTGTTTGTTAAGACACTGTGCCTAAGAAAGTATTTTCAGAAGAGTCAGAAGACAATTACCATACTTATTGGAGCATGGCATCTTGGGTCTTATGCAAATCACCAAATGTCTGACCTTCATGAGTCAATGTAAGCAAAGAATGACCAAAATCTTTAAAAGACAGGGGTCACACCAGCTGTTAGCTATTTAAAGTTGTTTTCAACATCTCTATGCTTATATGTATCTGTAAACACAGCATGGCTGTGTGAAGAGTGTCAAGGACTGTATCATCAGGTCCATAAGCAACCCTGTCACAGCAAACCTGAGACTTTGACCACAACGTCTACTTTAAGACTAACAGTCAAATCCCTACGGATATATCTGCTCATTTGTTGTTCCCACTCTTCAAACACAGACTAAGTATAAAGGACATTTTGTCCTCCTTATTGTATTAGCATTTAAATGGCAACACATCCAGCACAAACGAGTCTGACAGATAGAAACTCCCGTCCTCGTTTGGCTCTGGTAACAGGACTTGAAAAACAAAGTTAATGGATAATCAAGGCAGAAACTGCTTTCAAAGCAAAATAACATAACCTTCAGTGTTGGCAAAGTTCTCAGTTCAAGAGATGAATAAAATATAACAAGATTTCTGCAAATCTGCTGTTTGGCATTGATAAGATGCAGCAAACGAAGCAGCAGGAAATGACAAAAGAGACAGCGCTCAAGTAACAATAGCAGATTTAAATCATGCTGACACGTGAGATGCTTCCTTATCTGCACAGATCCTGTTATCCACAACATTTACAACAATTGATTACTTCTTGCAAGTGGTCAAATTAATTACAGTTAATTGTGCTACTTATTTTGTAAGGCTTTCAAATAAAAAGGGCTGTGATTGCATTGAACATTATTTGGCAGAAGCCCTTATCCAGGGTGAATTAAATTTCTCTAATTTAACAGGACTGTGGAGTTGGGGCCACCTCAAGAGCCCCATAGGGGCAGCTTAGTGGTCCGGGGATTTGAACTCATGACCTTCCAGTCTGTAGCCCAATGCCTTAACCAGTGCGCAACCACTTTCCCTTTATGTACTTCCAAGAGTTTCTGGAAGAACCATAAATGGATCTGATTGTCAGGTGTCCACATACTCCTGTACATATAGTATATTATAAATATTTTTGGACAACTTTCAAAACACTCAAGGTCACCATCAAATTATCAAAGAGAAGCAAAAGCTTTAGCACTGGGAAACAGCAGAACCATCCAAAGGGTTGAAGGGAAGGAAGCATTAGACAGAACAGGTCATCGTAAGACGGGAACTCGGAATAAGGTACTTTCAAAGCCCTCTCAAAACAGTGATCTGATTGGTCCATTGTACAGATTTAATGAGATAATGTCTGTGTTGACTGATGTAAAACAAATACTGTTGTAAACTCATTTAAAGTGAACTGATATTTTATTTATTTGATGGTGTGAATGGACATGTTGACATGAGGTCATATGCTAATCTCTGAGACCTTCACAACTTTTCAAGTAGGGATTTCCAGATTTCAAGCTTTGTCAGAGATCTGAAATTCTGATACACAAGCATTTGTTGAACAGAGCCTAGATTATGGATGTGTAGGGAAAGAAAGTTAGAGAGTCTGGGAGCAGTGAAGTTAAAAACCAGCCAGTAGGTCAAGACTGATTAGGGGTGATGTGGTGGAGGGAGTTAAAAGTTAGTCCAATCCAAGATGGTAAGAAAGTGTGGATAAGCTTTTGTGTTAAGGAATAAAGCATTCATACACCTTCATACCTAGGTGGAAATGTAGTTTTTCTGGGAAATGAGCAAAGAACACTTTCAAGTTTTAGCACATATGCTTTGTTTTAATTGGTTTCTGTTATGTGAGTGGTGACCATTCAATGAACCACAATGAACAATATGGCTGCCGTGTTGTGAGCTCTGAGTCAACCTGGTTTTATGCGTAATTTGGATGTTTCTTGTTCTAGATGTTGTATGCTTAATTGTGCACAGCAGACAAACACTTCTGGAAATCGGTTATACAGTTACTCGGCGCAAACCAGACTTTAAATTCCTTAACATCGACCCGTTGTTTACAAACAACTCTATGGAGCCCTTTGTTTGGGTCGCCCGACCACAACGCCAAAAACGGAGCAGGAGAAGAGGAAAGAGAGCCGGCATTCTCGTCAGACTAAGACACCAAGCAGACCGACCACCGCTACCAAGTATCCTACTGGCTAATGCCCAGTCCCTAAACAATAAACTTTATGAACTGAGAGCGCGGATTTCTTTCCAGCGTGAGATCAGGGACTGCTCCATTATTTGCCTCACAGAAACCTGGATGTCTCAAAAGGTATCAGACTTTGCATCGTGCGGATAGAATACCAAATCTCTCAGGGAAAAGCAAAGGAGGAGGTGTTTGCTTCATGATCAACGATTCATGGTGTGATAGGAAGAGTGCACATTCTATACAATCTCTTTGATCTCCTGACCTAGAGTACCTCACACTTCTGTGCCAGACTTTTTGGCTACCAAGGGAGTTCACAGTGGTCATCATCACAGCTGTTTACATTCCTCCTCAGGCCGACACAGATACAGCACTCAAGGAACTGTATGGGCACTTTTGCAAACAGAAGACCATGCTCCCTGATGCTGCATTCATTATAACCGTAAATTTCAACAAAGCTGACCTCAGGAAGATTGCACCAAAATTCTTCCAGCACATATCATGCAATTCACGAGGAGAACGGATTCTAGACCACTGTTACTCTCCTTTCCAGAATGCCTACAAGTCCCTCCCTGCCCTCCTCTAGGCAAATCAGATCACTCTTCCATTTTGCTCCTGCCTGCTTATAGGCAGAAATTGAAACGGGAACCACCCACCCTCAGGACGATTCAGCTGTGGTTGGACCAATCGGATTCTATGCTACAGAACTGTTTTGATGATGTCGACTAGGATATGTTCCAAGCTACATCTGATGACAATATAAATGTTTATACGGACACTGTCACATGCTTCATAATGAAGTGCATAGAAGATGTTGTTCTGACCAAAACAATTAAAACCTACTCAAATCAGAAAACATGGATTAATGCTGATGTTCGCATGGCTCTTGATGCTTGAATCTTGCCTTTAACTCAGACAAGGCGGATGATTATAAGCAAGCCAGTTATACCCTCCGCAAAACCATCAAGACCGCAAAACGGCAAGAATAAAATTTAAGCACAGTCCACTACTTCTAACTACAGAAATATGTGGCAAGGACTGCACAACATTACGGATTACAATGATCGCAAACACCATGCTACAAAGACCACTTCCTCATTGCCTGATGAGCTCAACACCTTCTACGATCACTTCAAAGTCAGCAACCCCTCCCCCACACAGCGCGTCCACGTGGCCAAGACAGCTGAGGCTCGTCCACTTTCTGTGTCTGTAGAGGATGTTACCTGATTGCTCCGGCGCATGAATATCCGCATGAATATCCCCAGGCCCAGACGGCATCCCTGGTCGTGTCCTAAAAACATGCATTCACCAACTAGCTGGAGTCTTTACAGACATTTTTAACCTATCCCTTTCCCTATCTACTGTCCCCCAGTGTTTCAAAACATCCACTATTGTGCCAATACAAAAGACACCCAAAGTTTCTTGCTTGAATGACTGGCATCCTGTTGCACTCCATCATCAGTAAGTGCTTTGAGAAGCTTATTAGAGATCACATCTGCTCTGTATTATCAGCATCACTCGACCCACTGCAGTTCGCCTACGCAATAACCGTTCCACTGATGACACAATTGCCTTCACACTGCACACTGCTCTTTCCCATCTTGACAAGAGGAACACATATATGAGAATGTTGTTTGTTGATTACAGCTCAGCGTTCAATACCATAGTGCCCTCCAAGCTTGTAGTGAGACTCAGGGCTCTAGGTCTGAACAGTTCTCTGTGCAGCTGGATCCTGGAGCCCCACAGGGCTGTGTCCTCTCCTGTACTCCCTGTACACACATAACTGCGTAGCCACGCACAGCTCCAACGTCATCATCAAATTTGCGGACACAACGGTAGTAGATCTGATCACTGACAATGATGAATCAGCCTACAGAGATGAGGTGCACACCCTGACTACCTGGTGTCACAACAACAACCCCTCTCTGAACAATAAGACCAAGGAGCTGGTGGTTGATTTCAGTAGGCAGACCAGTAAACACTCACCCATAACCATCGACGGGACTCCAGTAGAGCGGGTTAGTAGCTTTAAGTTCCTTGGCGTTCACATCACCAAGGACCTCACCTGGACCACTCACACACAGACAGTAGTGAAGAAGGCCCACCAGCATCTCTTCTTCCTCAGGCGACTGACAGTATTGACAGCACTGTAGCTTGTCTTGCACTGCATAGCTTAGATCACATAACTTCATCCACTACACTGAACTACACAGCACAACACTAACAGTATACATCACTGTAAGTAAATTACATATTGTGTATATTGTGTAGCTTTTTCTATTGTTTACTCAATGTATATTGTGCAAATCTATATTGTGTAGAATGTGTATATTGCTATTTATGTACATTATTTATGTCAGTATCTCACAGAGCCTTGCACCTAAGAATTTCAGAATCACACCTGTGTACATGGTGTGACAATAAAGAGATTTGATTTGATTTAATGACCTCGGTGAATCCAGATATCCAATTCTCTGAAAGGTGATAATTTAGCATTAATATTTAAATTTCCTGTCCTTGTTTCATAAGCAGGATTCTAAGCAAGAAAGCTAATGTCCTGGAAAAACCTCTAGAAAAACAGTGAAATCTCAGATCTCAACAAACATGGACTCCTTGGTGGTTAAATCAGCAGCATTCTAAGGAAATATTAACCTGTAACAAAGCCTTTAGGTCAGAGCCACACAGGACCATAAATGTGCTTAACATGAGCATCAATATCTCAAAGTCTCATCACTGTGGTAATAAAAGTTCATAAAAACATCTTCAAGCTATCACCAAACAATACGTGGCACTTTATCCAAACTCATGTCATGAACAAAGAGATGGATAAGAATGCATGATCATCTATTTTTCCAGAGGTTAAATGATGTCTTCTAGAAAAGCGGAGCTTTTATTACAAAATCAAAAATGGGGGAAATGGTGTCCTTAACCCTCGGAGAAGCTGCAATGACCAGCAGACTGTTTGATTTGAGTCCAAATCAGTAGATAAAGTGGACGTGACCAGAGGTGCTTTACTGGTAATGGATTTTATAATAGTTCAGTTTTTTTTTTGGATGGAAAGAAAAATAAAAGAAAGAGGTAATGGTTAGCTATGAGGTGATCTGTCCTTCATTGTGGATTGATAAGTTTGCCAGAAAGTGTCAGTTAAAATTCCTGCAAGGCCAAGGACCATGACGAATATGAGCCAAAAGCCTTCTCTTTATAAAAATAAAAAAGACACAGGCTTCAAATGTGTGGCGCAGAGTCAGCGAGAAGAGTGTATCAGAAAGGAGAGGGTATATCTTTTATAGTGAAGAGCTGTTTTTCACATCGTATGACCTTTAAGATGTAGGATTGTCTGAGAGGATGACTAGAGCAGTAAAAGGAATGGCCAAAATCAGGGCCAAAGCACTGAGTTGTACAGGGTACTTCAACCTTGAAAAACAGTACTAGCATGGAAAGAATGCTAATCAGACTGTGAGGTAGCATTTCATTATCACTAGCTATTTTTTTGGAGAGTGTGCAGGTATATACATTAGATGCAAAATCTTCATGTGGGTGAATCTGCAGAGTCATCACTGTCTGTTAAGGTTTGATCAGACGGACCTTGAACTGCATTTTGGACCATACCCTGTAAAACTACTACCAGTACCTATGGAGGCGGAGACAAGAAACACAAGCAGGTAATAAGTGAATACAAGGTATATAGATGTAGCTCTTAGCTGCCGGACTTGCCCTGAGGGTTGGGGTTTGGGATACTTCTTGTATTTCTATTCATATCAATCTCTAAATTACTCACAAAGTGGCAAGGGATGTTCGAGGTCACACAACGATGACTATGAGGTAAGGCAAAAGGGTAATACAGAGGTAATGTACTACAAATTTACCACCTCAGCCTCTTATAAAACAGAGGTAGGCACTTGTTGCTTTGGTTATTATGGTTCCTAAGACCCGGGATCCAAAAGTCTCTCTGCTTGGAAAGCTGTAACAGAGAACATTGGAAGAATTTTCTTATGTCTATGGATTGGGAGATATAATCTTTTAGAGTCTGAGAATGGCCAAAAGAGTCAAAACGTCAGCGCAGGTAAACTTACAGAAATGGGTCCAACATCTGCAGAGCATAGATAATTAATAATTAACAGCAAGACATCTTCATTGCTGCTTCAAAAGACAATCTATGTAGCACTACATAATCGCACCAGTTGTGTGAGCTATAATCAGTGTCCCTGAGGTCATTTTGTCTATGATGTGTTCTGGGATTCGAGTTGTTGCATCAGCAGCTCTGGAGAAAAGCACTGCAGTGCTGCTAGCTGGATATCCGATAGCCTTTAGCACTCTACGCTGTCGTTCCCTCATCCTGTGTGTACAGTGTTTGCACACAGCTGAACGCTAAGAGCCGGAGATGATGCAATAGAGAATGCACACCTGTGAAGTTTTAGTGTCTGATTCAAGCCAAAACTACAAATTCAAATTTATTTTTATATAGCTTTTAACAATTCACATAGTCTCAAAGTAGCTTTACAGAAGTTTACAAACAGAATGAAAAAGGGGGTGGAGGTGGACACAGTATACTCGTGGATCCTTAGCATAAACGTGACAGCTAGCATATGTGTGCTAATTAGCTGTCCAATGGAACGGATTGTAATAAGCCAGAATAACATAGACCATATTGTACGTTTTCAACCGCAACCTAAAAATACCAGCAAACAAATAAACAAACTATCAAAGAAAATAGTGAAGGTCTATTCAAATAAACACTAGAGTAAGAACGTCTTATCACTGGATTAATGCTTAGCAAGTTAGCATTGCACCTCAGTTTGATTCCTGCCTCTTCCTGCCCTGTGGGTGGAGTTTGCATGTTCTCTATGTGCTTCAGGGGTTTCTTCATGGTTGTCCGGTTTCCTCCCCCAGTCCAAAGACATGCGTTGGGATCCCTAAATCATGCAGTTTGTGTGTGTGTGTGTGTGTGTGTGTGTGATTGTGTCTTGTTATGATCTGCCACCTCATCCATGTTGTCCCCATACCTAGTGCCCTGACTCCCCTGGTATAGACTCCAGGTTCTCCGTGACCCTGTGTAGGATGAACTCTACAGAATCTGGGTGAATTTGATCCCCTTCTTGCATTCTGTCCAAACTTCAGTCTATTTCTGGGTAAATATAAGACGTAAATCATCTCCAAATCACTTCACACCTGTTCTTGTGTTTTAAATGTATTTGCTAATTGCACGTCTACAAAGCAGCAGGTCTGTCCTCATTATCTACACACATTTAGACAGCACTGATGTGAATGCTGTTGTCTTTTCATTTATAATTCTTCAAAACAGTCCTAAACTGCGTACGTTTACTACAGTAGAAAACAAGAACGGGGCTCAAGCTTGTCAGTGACTCTGATGGACGATCTGAACGTTAATGCAGGTGTTAAACAAACTTGGATCTTTTTACTGTTATCTGTTTAAGCAAGGTGATACTTGGTACTTCCTCATTCCTAAAATCGAACCTAAATTTAACTCTAAAAAACATCCAAAGTATCCATGTGTATAAATAATGGGTGTGTCTCAATCAGTTGTCAAGCTCCCTAGGTAGTGAATCACTATATAGTGAACAGGAGTTCAAGCACGATCGCAGGCTCTCTAGCAGATTTTAGAGATCGTTAAACACTTAAAAGTCTTTCTAGATGAACAAACCGCATATAAAACGTTAAATACACGTATTATCGAACGAGAGCTACAAGAATGAAGACAAACTATTTGTAGTGCTATGAAGTCGAGCTGAGAGTGCGGGTAGGCCACCTTTTTTTTTTTTTTACAGCTGAGAGACTTCAGAAAACATGGCATCATTTCCTGTGAGGATTGATAGTGAGCTCGTGGATTGTGTGATGAATTCATTTAATTTTAGAATTTTTATTGAGAGAGAGAGACAGACAGACAGACAGAGACAGACAGAGAGAGAGAGAGAGAGAGAGAGAGAGAGAGAGAGAGAGATTAAAATGGCCGACTCCCTGATCGGCTGTAGTGAACTAGAGAGTGGATTGTGACACGCCCGATTATATTCACAATGTTTTTGATGATACAGTGAGCCGTACTGCTGTATCACTGCAGTCATCTGTACAATGGAACAAATGGATTTTAAAGAAATGAATCAAGACTTTTTTTTTTTGCACAATTTTGTAAAAAATGAATCGGCTAAAATGAATTCATGTGTCATTTTCCACTGACGTCTCCTTTTTGTTTAAAAACATTTGCTCCTTTTGTTATTTGTTAAAAGCTTTATCTTATTATGAGAATAAAAATATGGCATGTGTGTGCTGACTGTAAAAAGAAATAAAATCATTTCTAATTGATGAATTACAATAAAATTAAAGAAAGAAAAAAAACAATTAAGGAAGATTTTGTGTTACAGAAGAACATGAATATATTCTGATTGATCTATTATGTATCTCTGTAAGAATTCTTCAACTCATCCACCTCTCTCAATCGCTCTCACTTACCCCCAACTCTCGCTCTCTCACTCACTCACTCACTCACTCTCTCTTCACCCTCCTCCCCCACTCACTCTCACTCTCTCACTCTTCCCCGCTCTCTCGCTTCACCCCCTCTCCCTCTCCCCATCACTCTCAGTCTCAGTCTCTTTCTCCCTCACTCTCTCTCCCCCAATAGCTCTCTCACTCTCCCTCACTCTCTCTCTTCACTCCCCCATCTCCTCTCACTCTCCCTCACTCCCTCTCTCTTTATGCCCCATCTCTCTCTCTCTCTCTCTCTCTCTCTCTCTCTCAGGCTCTTTCTCCATCACTTTCTCCCCCCTCCCCATAACTCTCTCCCTCTCCCTCTCTCTACCTCTCTCACTCTCTCTGTTCCTCCCCCTCTCCTCCTCCTCCTCCTCCTCCTCCTCTCTCTCTCTCTCTCTTTCCGTACATGGGGAGTTCACCTGGTGATATGTTTTTCCTCTGACAGGAACACCACAGGGTCAGCTCCACACAGTGTAGACATGAATCCTTTTCTCTCCGTCCACATGATTCTGCAGATCATTACAGGAATGATGATGTAAGAGGTCCTGGATCTTCATCACAGACACATCACAGAGACTCTGATCTTAACCGTCAGAAAATAATCCAAAAACCTCAAG
>JAOTRN010000002.1:20817126-20834626 GCA_028566695.1 Bagroides melapterus | reverse complement strand
TGTTCTCTATTTCTCTCATTCTCTCTTTCCCGTTCTCTCATTCTCTCTCTATCATTTTATCACTTTCTCTCATTTTCTTGTTCTCTCTTTCGCGCTTTCTTTCATTCTCTCTTTTTCTCATTTTCTCTTTCTCTATTTATCTTATTCTCTCTCTCATTCTCTCTTTCTCCTATGCTTTCATTCTCTCACTCTCTCTTTCTCTCACTCTCTCTTTCTCTCGTTCTCTCATTCTCTCGTACACAAAAGAATGTCATCTTAATGTCAGAACTCATCACACACTCAACAACAACAGAAGTTGTTACTTTACTCTAAAGTACTCTTTTATAAAGAAAAGGTTCCTGAATGGTTCCTTCTCAGGCTGCACGGTTCCATGAGGAACCTTCAACATCAGAGGAACGTGAGATAATTTTTTTTTTAAGAATTCTGTAGCTCTTTATGGATACAAAAATGGTTCTTCAATGGTGTCAGTGCAGGAAAAAAGAAATCTTGTAAAATGTAGCGTAAAAAAAAAGAGAAAGAAAACAATGAGAGCTGGGATGATTTCTGCTTTTTCTTTCAGATTAATTCTTTATCTCAGTTGGTTCAACATTTAAAAACATTTTTTCCCCCCTTGATTCTAACTCCACCCTTGTTCAAGAAGCCCCGCCCCCATCACAATACGAGCCCCAGGAGGCGTGTCTAAACACAAACAGGGATTTTTTCTTTTTCTTCTTGATCCACTTTTAAATAAATCTACAGGTTAAACTTCCTTTTTTTTAATCAGGTTCACGCTGCTCCTGTGTAAACAGTGACGGAACCTCGGGTGACATAGAACCAGAGATAAATGTTCAGGTTCATATTATCAGAGATGAGATTCGGAGGCGGAGAGTTAATAACACAGGCCCCGCCCACGTCGGTGGTAGTCACGTGACCTGTTGTTTTCGTAGTAGCACGACGTAATAGAAGGTTAAACGACGTTCTCTCTCCAGCCTCTGTTTATTTTTCTTTCTCTCTCTAACAGAACAAACCCTTTAACACTGGAGACTCCTTCCGTGAGAGTCTCCTTACAATGACGAAACGGAGTCACGACGTTTCGGATCAGTTGAACACGTCCGCCGTACACGTCCTTGTGAATGAGCTGTTACTATGGAAACTACTGAAGCTACGCTACAGTCAGAGCCGCCGTTAGAGGAAACCATCGACTCCTTCATCCTTCTGACCAATCACAATCCAGAGACATCAGATTGTGTTAAAGACATGAAAGCACACGCCGTAGAACAGTCCGGAAATTTGATCCTCTCTAGAAGGACTCGTGTAGTATTTACAGACCTGGTGTCCACTTTATTAGGAACATTTATGGAGTTAACTAATCAGCCAATCGTGTGGAAGCAGCAGTATCATGTATACAGTCATACAGATCCAGGTAGAGAGCTCCAGTTAACGAAACGTCAAACATCAGACTGGAGAAGATGTCTGATCTCTGTGACTTTATAACGTGGTACGTCTCTAGAGTTTCTACAGAATGGTGTGAAAACATAAAACATCTCTGAACTACCCATCAACCCTTGAGTCTGGGCAACGTGATATCCTCAGACTTCTCTGACAGGAGAGGAACCTAATGAGGTCTTCTGCTCTTGTAGCTCATCCACCTCAAGACGAGATGTTTTTTTGATGTTCTGTAGGACAGAGACGGAGTATCAGAGCAGCAGCTGCTCTAAGGTTAATGGATTTTTTTTTTTTTAACGCTTTTAATTTGAAAGCTTTACGACTTTACGGTGCGTAAGAGACGGAACGTTCCGGAAGCGGATGATGTCACTCCGAGTATCTGCTCGGGTTCGAGATTATTAGGCTAGCGTGAAAATTAACACGTGCACGTTACAATCTAATGAATGTAGATAGAAATAAAAAAAGAAATAAATAAAAAACAGAAAATATTCTAGGTTTTCTCCATTCCTCCTTTCAATCCTTCTCCATTTTTTGGTTTCCAGTGATACACTCCTACTCACAGCATCTCTCTGTGCATTCTTCACCCCATGTAGTCTCCCTCGTATCCTAACGCCAACTCAGACAGGAAGTGACATCATGCTTCTGTTTAGGCCCAAACATGGACAACTTCCTTCTTGGTTTTGTTGTCATGGACAAATAACTATAGAAAGTCAGAGGGAAGAAAACACACATAAACGAGTGTGTGTTACACACACACACACACACACACACACACAATCACACACACAGTTAACAAATTAGCAAGTAGGCTTTGGACTTTACACACTTTTTAGACATCCATCTGTTCAGGCTAATCACTCCCACGTCCTCGACTCTCTCTCTCTCTCTCTCTCTCTCTCTCTGTGTGTGTGTGTGTGTGTGTGTGTGTGTGTATTAAAGTCACTCTACTTGCAGGTTTTTTGCCACCCTGCATAATTCATGTTCCTGTCATTGACAGGTGAGTTAAATACCGTACCACAGCAACAACTTTTACACCAAGCGTCCTAACCCATAGCTCCAAGGTCGACATACACACACACACACACACACACACTAACTTTTTATGAACAACACACACACACACAAAGCGAGCTTCTCCATGATTAACGCTGACAGTCAGGATGGATAAGCTGCCAATCCAAACATCCAGCCTGGCCAAGACTAGCATGCTAATGTGCTAACGGATGCGCGGGGACAGATTTACACTCGGTATCAGCTGCACTGCCTCACAGGGGCATGAGGTTTGGACACAGACGTATGTATGAATGAATACAGAAGAGAAGGATGACAGGAAAAATGTGACAGTGTGTACGGTGGAAACGTTACGATACGTGAGGCGTCCCGATGTCACACACAAGACGACGAGCCGAACGTGTAAAGAATAAAACACTCTGTGGTGCAGAGTTACGGGAAAATAAACTCTTAAGAACGAGAAGAAAAAGAAGCTGAAGTCTGACACTGGAGACTCCTTCCAGCTTTATGTGTTAAATAAACAGAAAATCTACAGGAAAAAAAATATAATTCTATTTGTCACACAACTCCACCTGCTAGGAAGTCATGTAGTGTCATAAAAAATAGAACTAAAATATATCTACATATTTACAATAAAAATAGAATCGGATTTATCTGTACAAGCAAAGAGAAAAAATATATAAATAGAGAACATATAAAAATATATTTTATTTTATTGCTGATCAGTGGTAGAACGGGACAAAGTGCAAAAAACTGACAGGATGTTGTGGAGAAAATTCCAGAAAATTCCAACTACTATTCCTACTTCATGTGTTGACCCGACAGCCACAAAACCGCAGTGAGGAAAACAAGGTAATAAATAAAGAAGGAAATACGACCACCTTCAGCTTTGTTTAAATGTCAACATTAAACAAAAACAAAAGGTTTTATTAAAAAAAGGTCTGATCCATCTGCAAAAATGCTTTAAAAAAAAGAATTTCTGAAAAGAAATATTATAGAAAAATATTATAAAGAGAACTAAAGAAGAATAAAGAAATCTGTTGTGACAGATTTTTATTTTTTATTTTTTATTTTAACACTAGTCTCACTAGTTAATCAACTATTTATATGTTTATTTTTGTTTATATTTATACTTAATTATATTATAAAATCTAATAACAAATTTTAGAAAATATGACCTCCTTAAAAAAAATCAAAATCAAAACATAAAAAGTAAAAAAAAAAAACGAGAGACATATACAGTGCTGTGTAAAATCCAACAGTTCCGATCTTCCATCTAATCCGGAATCACCTGATCGCCATAGAGATCTCCATAGAAATCAGGTGATCTCCATAGAAATCAAGTGATCTCCATAGAAAGCTAAAAGATCCTGATAAAGATCCTGAAGCTTGCAGACAGAAAAGTCTCCAAACTTCATGGTTGTTTCTGCATCTTGTGGACGGAGCATGTCAGGATTTCAGGGTAAAAAAAACTAAACTTTGATGGAATCGAGCCCTCCGGGGGTTAAAAGATCCGAGTCGAGGGTAAACGTGGAGCACAGAGGAGAGGAAAAAAGCTCAGCAAGTGCACATAAATCACATCTCCCAATAATCCTCATTTCACGGGTCACACAACCACTGCAGACAATCTCCGCTCCGCCGGCAGCCGAGTAACGCCTGATCCCTGCTTATTATTTAACATCAGACACACACACACACACACACACACACACACACACACACATGCAGACACACTATGAATATTTATGAAATATTATTCTAATCAGGGTTCACCACTGAACTGTGCATTCCTATAAATAAACCCTGCCATGATAACACACACGTGAGCAGCAGTCTGGGTGCGTCTCCGGCGTCTGTCGTTCTGTTACACACCGGCGCTCCGAATTCTTATTGGTCAGAAGGTGTTGAGTCATTTTCTCTGACAGAATGTCTCTGTGTACGGAAAGTCACAGGTTTCTGTAAATTAAGGTGATAAACGTGTTCAAGGATTGATGTGGATGACACGGTGACGTTTATGATGAATGGAAGGAGTCTGCGGGGTCAGTGCTGTGACGTGACCCACTGGGTTTTAGGTTAAGAGACAGAATAAAGTAGACTGGTGAGGATACAAACGTTTGAGGATACGACTGTTTGAGGATATGAATGTTTGAGGATACGACTGTTTGAGGTTTCGATGTTTGAGGATACGACTGTTTGAGGATATGAATGTTTGAGGATACGACCGTTTGAGGATATGAATGTTTGAGGATACGACCGTTTGAGGATATGAATGTTTGAGGATACGACTGTTTGAGGTTTCGATGTTTGAGGATACGACTGTTTGAGGATATGAATGTTTGAGGATACGACTGTTTGAGGATATGAATGTTTGAGGATACGACCGTTTGAGGTTTCGATGTTTGAGGATACGACTGTTTGAGGTTTCGAATTTTGAGGATACGACTGTTTGAGGTTTCGAGTTTGAGGATACGACTGTTTGAGGTGTCGATGTTTGAGGATATGACTGTTTGAGGTTTCGATGTTTGAGGATACGACTATTTGAGGTTTCGAATTTTGAGGATACGACTGTTTGAGGTTTGAGTTTGAGGATACGACTGTTTGAGGTTTCGAATTTTGAGGATACGACTGTTTGAGGTGTCGATGTTTGAGGATACGACTGTTTGAGGTTTCGATGTTTGAGGATACTTCCTATTTCCTTCTCCACAATATCCACCTCTTCCTCCCTTCTTTCCCTCTCATGTTCCTCATTCATCAGCTCCTCAGAACACTCCTTCCATCTTCTCTACACACTCTCCTCACCTGTTAACACCTTTCCATCTCTATCTCTCTGTCTAATCTGTACAAGTTCTTCTCTCCTTCCCTCGTGTCTAACCTGACGTACTCCTCGTCGTATGTTTTCTGTTTGTCCTTTGTCACCTCTCTCCCCTCTGCTCTGTGACTCCTTTCTATGTCCCACTTCTTTTTTTATCCTCTTCCTCTGAATGCTGTCCTGTACTTCCTCATTCCTCCACCATGTTTCCTTCTCTTCTTCTCTCCTTCCAGATGACACACCTAGCTCCCTCCTATCTGTCTCCCTGATCACTTCTGCTGTAGTTTCCCAATCCTCTGGAAGTTCTTCCTGACCTCCTAAAGCCTGTCTCAGCTTCTCTCTGAATTCCTCACGACATTCATCCTTTGTCAATTTCCACCACTCGATGCTCTACACATATTAACATTCCTTATAGACGGTGTTCTGTCCTCTGGGCGATTGCGAGGTGGCGGAGGACCAGAAGATTCAGCATTTCACCGGTAATTAAAGCAGCTCATTTAGCAAAGCAAGGTGAAAGAAGAAAGAAACCAGGACATTTTATAGATCGGATCAAACATCAGACGTCATCAGAGCGGAGAGCACGGAGAGGACGGGGGAACACATGAGGGTTTTCTCATGGATTAAAAAAAAAGGCAAAATCAACCCGAAGCAGCTGTTGTCGCATCACTAAGGTTAACTGCTGCATTTGGCTGGAGGTGTAATGATGATGAGGCGATGATGAAACCAGTCAGTTTTAAAAAAAGAAGCCAAACATCAGATTGTTTTGTCTAGTCATCATCTGGTAGGTTCACAAACACAAGAGCAGGATCAGGAGAGCAGTTTGGATTATATAAAGGGCTGACGTACTGACTATAGGAAAAAAAACAAATCTCAGTCAGATTAGATAAACAATACAAGCTCAAATTCAGACTCAGAATCAATCAGAAATGTAGCATCCCCTCATACAGGTTAAAGCCCCAGTGTGCACGTGAGAAAGCTTGCTAACGCTTGCTAAGCCAAAAACATGGTCACTAACAGCTTAAGAACATACAGTGAGTTAATAAGTGAGGGAGTTCATGATGATGTCTCTGTATCTCAATCTAACAGATGTCGTGTGTGTGTGAGTCTGATCTAAAACGTCATCAGGACTCTGTTGTTGTTTCAGCTTGTTTTAGACGTGTGTTTTTCCCTCTGTTGAGAATCTGACACTGAATTTTAGTGTTGAAGATTCAATCGGAGCTGATTTTTAGATGAACAAACACTCGGAACGTCTCAAAGAACAAAAATGAGTTTGAGATCAACATTTTCTCTGAAGATACAAACATCTGTGTGGAGAAAAAAAGAAGCGTTTTTGTTTTTTTCTGGAAATTTTCCTGCCACTAGAATTGTAGAGAAAAAAAGAAATCCCGATAAAACTCAACAAATTCTTCAAACTCTGAGTGTGTACTTTCATCTGAGCTTCATTTTAACACCACTGTGGAGTGAGACGTGAGGAAGACGTTCAATCCTCAACACGGACACGAGAAAAACGGGAGCAAATTTGATGTCTCGTAAAAAAATCTGATATTTGACTTTTTATGAACTTGTTGCAGATGTTACAGGACAATTATGGTTCACAAAAATGTACTTAATAGTTAAGGTAGTTATATTAGTAGAATTCAGTCAGTAGGAGGAGATTAGGACTACCAAATTCCTGAACAAGTATATTCTCTGCTGTTCCTTGTGTTCAGATGATGCCGAGCTGTTTGTCCGTCTCCTGACTTCTTCCTGTTCCTGTGTTATTGTGTTTAATAAACTGTTCTACCTGCATTTGCATGTGACTTGCTCTCCATCTTATGACAGAGGAATATTAGCACCTTTGAAGCAAGCTCACTTAAGAAAGCTAAAGCAAACCTGTGCGAGACGCTATTACGCCCGTGTCAATGAGTTTACATCACTATTTTCCTGACAAACACCGGCCATTATGAGTTCCACAAAAGACTCTGTACAGTCTAAAAAGCTGCAGCCTGCCAAAGAGCAAGGAGGCCAGTAAAGAAATCCAAGCTTGTCATGCATCTGTGGTTATTTGATTTGGAAGAAAATGGCCTGGATTTCCTTCCTTGTACTGGAACTGTTGAGATAAGATAATTGTTGTGGTTTGTGGTATCGTGGCTATACACCATGTCTGCTTGTTGAACTCTGAGATGTTCTAGATTTAATTTGCTTTTGTAAAATGATCCAGTCTTTTCACTAGATAGTGGCACGTCACTGCGGGGATGTGTGTTAGTGAGGTGTCGGTATGTTGAGGAGACTCCGGTTCCAGTTCAGAGTCAGGGTTCTGTACAGGACACTCGAGTTCTTCCACGCCAAACTTCATAGAGCTCAGGGAATTTGTACCCAGCTGCATTGTTATGCTAGAACAGGGTTTGAGCCTCAAAGGATATCTCCCAAAAAATATTTGTGTGCGTCCAGATTTGAGGAAGAATATTTTGCCATTAATCCAAAATTCCACCAATTTCACCAAATATATGACGAGTCATCGCTACTGCATTTCCTTTACCTCACCAATTTTATGAGTTGTACCCAATTTGAGAACAGTATTCTCCAATATTCCACTTTTATTTCACAGCTAACAATCCGGGAGGTCGACAGTTCTGCATCCGAAACCAGCTGGTGCTTCGTTTTCTGAGCGGCTGCTCATGCGGCGTTAGAAGGCAAATGAGCACTCTTGGAAAAGTGCAGCAACTGTCTTTATCTGAATATTAACAGACGGTCGCAATTGCCTAGAATCAGCTTGATTGACAAGGGATAGAGGAAGACCATCTTTCCACTCTGTGAACAGGGGAAATGAGGCTTTCTCCGACTCTCAGGTGCAGACGGTTATAGAACCACTTGAAACCTTTAACACTGGTGGAACGCTGCGTCTTTACCAAATGAAAAAGTTCCCATTTCGTGAAGCTCCATCGAGAGTGGATTCCTAATGATTCCTTGTCATTTAAAACTAGTTGAGAGAAATTTCTACACGTTTGAAATTGACATGCCAGAAAAAGTGACGTATCATTAACAACACAAGCGAACACAGAAGGTGGGGGAGGGGTGAATACACCTTTTTGTTATTCTTATTTAATATACATCATTCAAATGTCTTGACACTTTGACCAAACGTTTCCTTTTTATTTTATAACACATTCATAACCTTAACTTTTAACTGTTGACACCACACATTAGCTTAACATCATTAGCACTTTGTTTCAGAGACGTTGCTGGCAGCTTCGAGACGTCTTCTAATTGGAATTCCCTGTGGTTTTATTTTGGCCCCTGACTCTTGGCAAATCATCCTCAATTCACAAAGGTTGAAAGGTTTCCACTGACACTCTCGCAATTTCAAACTGATCTATAAATATTCATTGGGATAAAAAGCAGGAGACTGGCCAAGCTCTTCAAAGCCATATTGACTTATTTTGGCTGGATGTTTTGAGGTTCTTGCCTCGCTGAAAAATTCATATTTACCCCAGATACAGACGTATGCCTTGTCCGAAGAGTTTAAACTGAGCTTCGATGCTCCCGCCAACATGCTTCACCATGGCTTTGATGGATTTTCTCCAAATATGCGAAAGCAGAACAAGATCACTGCTTATTGTTCTCTGGGGATCTGCTGTTCTGCTACACCTCTGTTAGAGTGACTGCTGGTTTCTATCTTACTTTCTTTATCATCATTCTTACAGTGTGTGGTGAAATCTGGCACGCTTCACCTGTCTGGTGGATGGAAGTAATTTGGTTCCTGAAATTTCCACCTGCATTTTATTTAATCCGATGTACAGACAGTGATGTTAGGGTCTTAGCTGTGGCTCCGTAGCTTTTCTATACAAGCGATGTTTATTAATGTCGTCCTGGAGAACTTCCGAGAACTTCACCTTGACTATGATGCCCACTTTTGCAGTTTTAATATCCTGAAGTTGTTTTATTTATGTAACCTTTACAGTGAAACATTTTAAATATAATCTCACGTACATTTTCTTCTCTTTTCCGGTTCCTTCACTCACAGGTTTTAAGCCATCAGTCACTCACAGGTTTTAGCCAATACATCTAACAGCTCTACAAACGTGAGTCCTAAACCCTGGTTGTCCTTGAGATACCATGTCCTTGAACCATCCAGAACTCATAATAATGATCTTTTACTGTAAACTGGCACGCTCAATAGTGTTGGCATTCATTCACACTCAAGTGGCATCCAAGTGGCTTGGATTCAGAAAGAAGTGCCAATGACTGAAAGGAAAAAAAAAACAATGGAGGCCTTTTCTCAAAGCCAGAACAGAACGCCTTAAACCCTACAGTCTGATCAGTTACAGTTACAAGCTTTAGCAAACTCTAATTCAAGAAGAGCTTTCTATTTTGTTGGGTTTGGTTTGGAATATTTAACACACAGATTCTATCGAGTTCTCTGAAGGGCAGGAAGGCATTAAGGGAGGAGCAGATTCTATCAGTCAGGAACACACTGTTTTGACTCATGTTAGTGAATTACGATGTAAGAATACTATTATTAGTATTATTTGTATGTAGGTCTATGAACCCTGGATAAACACCAGAAGCAGGAAAAATCTCCTGGATATCTTCTTTTGCATATACAGTATGTACACATGCTGAGATCTTCGACAAAGTTCTGCATGTATGATGGTAAACATCACCGTCATACCGAGTTCAATAGGTGCAGTGGAGGCTCAAGTAGTTAAGGCTCTGGGTTGTTGATTGAAAGGTCAGAGTTCAAGCCCCAGAACTGTCAAGCTCCCAGAGTTGTGCCCCTGAACAAGGCCCTTAACCCTCTGTGCTCCAGAAGCGATGTATCATAGCTGCCCCTGAACTCTGACCTCAACCTCCTCAGCTGAGTTATGAAAAGAAACTGCTGTAATTGTGTGTGGTGATGATAATGGATTCTTCTTCTTCTTCTTCTAAGTTCAAGGTCAGGAGATTGTGTACATAACTGGGTGATATCAGCTGAGGCAGAAATGAAAGATCAGCCCACAGTCTGCACCCTGAAGATGGTAAGAAGCACCAGAATTGAGCTTGTTTGTGGCAGTCTGAATTCGAGCGAATGAACTAGTTCTTGATTTGTTGTTCGTTTGTTCCCTCGCGTATTTAAGTTCATCTTACATACCTCATCACATATGCACATGGAGAACACCTCTTCCACGTCCCACGGCGTTCCCCTGCCACTCATGCTCCAAGAGTCTTGTTAAAACTAACAACATCATCATCGGATTAAACACACAAATGGAGGCCCAAGTACGAGTTGCGTTCAGGTTCACGGGAATCTCGGTGTTCCAGAGAAGCAGAATTCACGCTACCTCCTACAGGGTTATCGCTTCCTGATCCACATGACAGCTTTCTAAGAAAAGCAATGATTCAACAGTACGAACCTACAGAATCCCTGCTATGACCTACTGAAATCTGAGACACACTCTTCACAAGTATGGAAACAATTTAATCAGCTAAACGGCTGCAGAGAATTCCCCAGAGCTTCATCTCCATCACTGATATGAGTTCTAGCGTTAAAATAACATTTTACATTTCTATCTCTGATAGCAGTAGCGTCCGTGAGTAGATCAAGAACAAGTATTTTATACGATGTGGGTTTCTCCTGCGTTCGGCAACCTGTTCTCAGGCATTCTGACAGGTGTAAAAACAGCAAATTAAACATTCAGCCATCGTTTAATAGCCACATCATGCAGCGCTCCGTTGGGGGAGGTGACAATCATTTTCATCTCTGGGGGAAAAAAAAAACAATTGGCTCTTTTCAGAATTTCGTCAGGTAATTAAATGTCTGTCTGTCTTTTGTTCTTTGCTGAAAGCCTTGCTAAGATTTATTAAGAGTGGAACAGGGATGAAACTCACTCTAGATGTCTGACCAGACGGACTCGGACTGGAAGCAGCGTCCTGTAGACTGATATCTGATGTATTAGAGACTGTATTGTGACAGAGGATTACAGGAATGAAGGATTGATACAGGATAAAGCCGATGACGGACGCTTTCCAGAATCACCAAAACGGCCATTATGACAGAGAGGTGAGTGGATTCAGAGATAAGCTCTTGTCTGTCCAACCCTCTCACTACCTGTCTCTCGGTAAACCAACACAGAAGGTGACCACTTCCTGAAACACTTCCTGTTAATCTTATGTTCTAAATGTACATTCATTAATAAAGTCCACTTAGAGTCTGGCTTCGTTCCCATGCTGCTTCTGAGTCACCCTTGCTGACTATGTCCTCATTGACTAACATTGTTCTTTTTTTTTTTTTTTGGTTACCATTTTTATGCCTGTTACAACACTTTTCTTTTTACATTAAGCCTACTTGTGCCTATAGAGATCTGAACGATCATCATCATCAGGATCCAATGCTACTGTGATAAAAACGTAAATCAACACTTCATCCAAATTACAGATAATCCCCAATTCTCTCACAAGTATGTGCTTTTTGTTACTGTACTTGTTATCTTATAAAGTAATTAGCATGCTAGGTAGCTGTTGGGATTGTTAGTTAGCGAGCCAGGGCGATCCCTCAAAAGAGTACGTCAGCTTTCAGGATTAACTTCAGTGAACGCTGTCTTCCTCGACACGCTCCTCATCCCTGAAGCTGACAAGCATAATTTTGAGACATGGTACGTTTTGAGCTCTCTTCCGTACGAGTCAATGTCAATACTGAGAAATGTTCTACAATCACAACCTGGACTGCTGATGCCTGGAGAAAGCAACACTCTAAACATATCAATCATAAAAATTGATATCGACATACTCCTGTGCATTGTTTAGCTTCGGTTTCTTCTGTTTTTTGACTGCTTCTGCTCTCCTGCATGACCTGCCTGATCCATCCTGGTGTCCTACTTCTACTTGGAGTCTCTCACTGGTGCTGCTGAGGATGGACCACACGGCGCCTGGAGACACGTGGGATTGCAGTGGCTGGTTCCACTTAAAGACCATGGAGATAACTTTGGGCTGAAATCGACTGGATCGGTTTTACTCTCTGGCCTTCAACGAGACTATAAGCTGATGCTCATGTTCATATGTGTCTCAAAAACTTTCCTGGTTATAGACTTGAACTCGACGCAACAGTGCACAGTTATAGAAGGGAAACGAATTATAATCGAACTGTAAAACACAATGTCACCCTGATGAGGATGGGAGGCTAGTTCCTCTCCAGGTTCCTCTTCAATTCAATTCAATTCAATTCAGTTTATTTGTATCGCACTTTAAACTGTGGACGTTGCCTCATAGCATCTTTACAGAAGTATAGAAACAGAATAAATATTGTAATGTTTATAATTAATTTCTCATTCATCGTTAACGTCTATCCCTAACGAGCAAGCCCTGAGGAAGACACTGGATGTTGAACAAAAATCTGTGACTTTCATTTCAGTGACTCCAAGCATGAGATTCAAAACCAGCGAGTTTTTCCCTTTAATCCCATGCAGTTACATATAGAGAATGTCATGTTGACAGATCTCTTGTCTGGTTAGCGATCACACGACCAGAGGTAAAAAGAATCTTTAAAGACGTTTCAAAGCCGACCGAACAAAAGACAAAACGGCACCACTTCAAAATAATTACCACCGTGAACGAATCAATAGTGCTGGAGTATTCCGAGATGACTGTTACTGACATTCAGCCAGGTTTAGCTGCTTCTCCGGAGCATCTGATGGATCTGGATCTGCACTTGTCAGGAATATAAGAATGGTTTGGGACGGTAAGGACAGTATTACACACAGAGTTTAAATCCAGTTGTGTGTCTTTATCTAATGAGATAGAGCTCATACTGTACACACAGAATAGAGTTCCACGTGAATGAAAGGAGTTGCAAGGACACAATTTGTTTTCTTTCATCCAGCATGATTTGATCATGTCATTTAAAATCCCTGAATAAAATGAAACCCCGTTGCGGTTTCCCAATGCTCGGAGCTCGGGATCAAACCCCGTCTTTTATTATCTTCTAAACGTGGTTCATTTGACACGAATTGGAAAACAATTGGTATCAAATCGCTTTTCGATATGAAACAATATTTTTTACCTAAATTACTGCCAATAAGACCTTTTTTAACTTAATACAACACTTAACACCACCACGTAACTTGGACATGACACGAATTAAACAAAACAGAAACAGACGTGAACACGTCACTGAAACAAGAGGAAGAACATGTGATCAAAATGGTAACAAAGCACACGTGGGAAAAACACCTGTAACGCCCTCTGGTGGTCTGGCAGGGAAGTGTCCCAGTAGTTAGTTCCAATAAATGTGCTAAGATTTCTGTCATGTATTTAACAGTAGGACTTCAGTTTAAAGCCTGGAACTTTAAGGACCTGCCACAATGAAGCTGACCTTACCATCTGATATTAAACTCAGACTGGAGTCATTATTGCTTCTTTTGTATCCAAGTCCTGGATTAGATCAAGTCAAGAGCAGATCTTAAGGAGGTTGAGGTGAAATCCTTTTAAAATAAATACTGATGATTCTTTCCTTCAGCTTCCTTCAGCTAATTGGGATCATTTGTACATTATGCCAAAGATTCTGCTTTTTTTCTAGAAGAAAAGACTCTAACATTTTTTTTTTTACAAACTCTGGATGAAGACCAAGCCCGTAATTATGATAATTAGAGATTGAGATTGTGTTCAAATGCCAATCAATCCAAGACAAGGCCAGGTTGTAACAGAACACGTCTGGAGCCTGGAGTCCTACAGCCATATATTTAACCCACTAGACTATATTATTGGAAGACAATGTGCTAATTGCTCTATATTTTGAGAATAAATCTTTAGTTGTATAAAAGCCAGTGTATATAGGTCACAAGTGTTTATTGGACATGAAAGCATTTACCGGAGCTTCAATACATGTACATCAGAACCATGTTTACCAGAAGAAACTCCGAAGCTCTGAAGGTGTGTTATTGCGGTTATTTACACTCACGTATGATCACTGTCATATTACACTGTCTCTCTGGTCCACTATCACGTTTATTCCTATCTAATAAGGCTGTACTGTAGCTCTACAAACTCAACCAGGTTTTCCTGAGTCATATCGCACAAACCCCAGCACAAAGCTCTTGTGGAGCCAGAACAACTCCCATGGAGCCAATCAAGAACATGAGGAGACAGAAATGACTCAGCGGAGTGAGGAATAACGGCTCTACAAAGTCAACAAAACTGATATCAGCTGAACTTTTGTTTTTTTTCTTAAAAGATAGTGACATTATTCTCACTGTCTATGAAACCGACAAAGGTTGCTCTTGATATATTAACACCATGCTTATGATCCGTTACTAAAACACTTCCACAGTCATGCTGAATTCTGGATTCTGATTGGTCAGAAGATGTTGATTCCATACATCACAGCTCCATTCCGAGGTATCGGTGGGAGGAGTCACCGGAGGGTTCTGATATCATACCTGACCAGAACGTCACGCTGCCTCAGCCGACGTGACCTTCTTCCCATAATGCATCCTGGTACCATCTTTATCTCAGGTAAGTGATGAACACGCATCCACATGATTCATCAGACCAGGTCTTTATCTTCTACTGCTCCATGGTCCTAGTTCTGATGCTCATTGTAGGAGTCAGCATGGTCACTCTGATGCTCTGAAGCTCCATATATGATGCTCTGTGTGATCAGACTCCTTTCTCTCAGAGGCAGCAGTCACTTCTTCAGCAGTTTGAGCTGATCTGAGGGATCGGACTAGCCTCCGTTCCTCAGTGAGCCTTCAGGAGTCCACGACCCTGTCACTGGTTCACCACTTCTCCTTCCTTGGAGCTCTTTTGGTAGGTCATTTAGTGCTCATTACGTCACTCAGACCCTTACACTTGCTCATTTTTCCTCTTTCCAACACATCAACTTTAAGCCTGTTGATATACTGCCTCAAATATCACACCTCTTGATAGCTGACGTTATAACAAGATAATCACGTTTTTCACGTCACCTGTCAGCGGTTGTCGTATCAAACTGAATGATGGATTTAACGAAGGAAACAATAAAGTTACGTTAAACACGTTATACTCAACCCCAATGCTTTCCTCTTTAGCACAAGCAAACAAATGAAGTACAATTAGAGAGGCACTTACCGAGTATAGCCAAGGTGCTGCTTACGTTTACGTTCATTTAACATGTTTATATTTAAAGTCTTTTAACAATAACTCATCACCTGCTCATTATATAAACCTGGTTGCGGGTCTCGTACTCACCAGACGAACAAAATTTTATTTATCTAATAAACCCCGTATTTCTGAAACACATGTCCTCTTTCATAACATCCTCCAACGTTTGTGTTATTTCACAGCTTCCGATGCACAAAATGTCATCATTTTACGATGTTTACCCAACATCTGGCGCCATGACATCATGACAAATGACGGGTTATAAGCCTGAACCTTTCAAATAAATCAACACCAAGATGGAGTTAATTAATTAGGAGCCTTTTGGGTCTGAGAGATGGGTATGGAGTACACTTCATGACTGAGCGAGAGAGACAGAGAGAGAGAGAGAGAGAGAGAGAGAAGCCAGATGTTCCTATCATTCCCATTATTATTTGTTTGTCACTGAGAGAGGAGACATGGTTCGCTTGAGGTGAATAAGAGAATTAAAAAACATTAAAATAAAATCAAGTTTTGACACTAAATTGCTCAATTTACTTTATGCTCTATTATTTCAAACAAAAAAAAGAATCTTTTTCTGTGAACACACTCGTCACATCAAGACAGCACACTTTATGCCATTTTACAATATAAACATCATCATAGGTCCAACAATTAGCAGGGTTTTAAATCGTGTCTTTTTTCACCCCTGCAGTAAAGCCGTCGAAAATGTCTCACGTTTCTCTTCTGAGGTTCTTCAAAACGTCTGTCAGTAATTCAGACAATCAAATAAGCTTCCTAAAAAGTTATGAAATAAATAAACACATCAATATGGTTCAAATCCAGTTTACACCTCACGCCAAATATCACATCAAGACGTTCCGGAGGAGAATTCTGGGGTAACGCAGCTGGAGAAAGACCTCAGTAAATCCACCACGGTAGCTTTACCTGATCACAGCATGACTCGGACACCTCGGTCTCGTCTCTAACCCTCATCCTCTCCTGAAATGTCTCGCCCTCGCTGTGTCACTGTTTCACACGGCCAGGAGCTAGACTTATCCTCTTTATGTTTGTTTTTCCACCAATATGGCTTGACAGCTAGAGCATAAAAAAGTGTGTGTGTGTGTTTGTGAGAGTGTGTGTGTGTGTGTGTTCAATCTGATATGCCTGACCCAGCTCACCGTTGTGTGGAATGTAAATGTTCAGCTGAATCTCTGACACTACATAAGCACAAGTCTGCATTATAATCACACCTGCTTTTATTACGAACATTAGAGTGGCCTCTCTGTCTGGAGGCGTGGCTTCTGTGTCTGACAGTTCAAGTGAAGGCGTGGTCTCGATACAATTAGTCAATGTAAAGGAGACATAGTCTCTCTATAACTTCAGTAGAAGTGAAGGGGGTGTGGTGTCTCTATCTGTCAGTCCCAGTGAAGGGGATGTGGTCTCGCTATCTGTCACTCCCAGTGAAGGTGTGGTGTCTCTATATATCAGTCCCAGTGAAGGGGGTGTGGTCTCCCTATCTGTCAGTCCCAGTGAAGGTGTGGTGTCTCTATATGTCAGTCTCAGTGAAGGAGGTGTGGTCTCCCTATCTGTCAATCCCAGAGAAATGGGTGTGGCCTCTATCTGGCCTCTACCTGTAAGTCCCAGTGAAGGGGGTGTGGTCTCTCTGTCAGTCCCAATGAAGAGAGTGTGGTCTCTCTATCTGTCAGTCCCAGTGATAGAGGGGTGGTCTCTCTAAGTCCCAGTGAAGGGGGTGTGGTCTCTCTTCTGTCAGTCCCAGTAAAGGGGGTGTGGTCTCTATCTGTCAGTCCCAGTGATAGAGGGGTGGTCTCTCTAAGTCCCAGTGAAGGGGGTGTGGTCTCTCTATCTGTCAGTCCCAGTGAAGGGGGCGTGGTCTCTCTATCTGTCTTGTATAATTTACAAGGTTTAAAACAATTTATGCAAATGTTCATAACCACGCCCATAACCACACCCACAAAAACACCTATAGGAGAGTGATGCACCTGGCAGCAAGCAGTTCACAAGCAGAACGATGCAAGAGAGTTAGAGAAAAAAATATTATCTCTCAATTTCCCTCACAGAGCATATATTATTCATTACCTCATTCACTCAAACACACACACACACACACACACACACACACACACACACACTGGACCTGACAAACATGTTTGTATTTTATTACAG
>JAOTRN010000002.1:20790343-20806071 GCA_028566695.1 Bagroides melapterus | reverse complement strand
GAACTGATTTAGGTGTTAAAAGAATTAGTCACAGGAGATTTTACGCACAGTAGATGATCATGGCTTCAAAGGGATGATGAGGTCACTAAAATTAACTGCTAACATTCTGAATATTCCTAGTTAAACTTGTAGGGACAAAACGATGTAAAAGATAACAGTAAATGCTCGGATTTTTCTCTGACGTGAAAGTGTGAGACGAGCCGTTATTTAATATCCAATCAGGTTGTTGATGCGTGAATATGCAAATGAGAAGAAGGTTGCAGCAGAGTTTAGGAATGTACAGTGAAGAGACAGGATTCAGTGTTAACCTCAGGGACAGTAGGAGCAGTGTGAAACATCAGACCATATAAACCCAGGACTCGGTTTAAATAGAGGGGTGGGAAAATCCCTAAACAGAACAGATCACGTCAGTCACGATGACACGTGAAGTGGCATGTGAAGCAGCAGAAAGGAAATGTGTTAGGCTGGCTGCATGGGAATCAGTGAAGTATACGCCATGCTACGTTCGCACATACAGCAACTCGCCGTTACATAATGACCCGAGACCCTTCGTCGTCAGTGAGCGACAGAGACTGTTGGCAACTAGATGTGGGCGTATCCAGCAGCACGATACACCTGAGAATAAGTAATTATCTGTAAATATAATCTTGGTGGATCAATACCAATGGGAGTAAAGACAGTAGAGTGCATACGAGTAAAATATATGCATTTAATGCGTTCATGACTTTCATCAGGGTGTCTTTCAGTCCCCTTTGACCCCTTTGCTACGATGAGACAGGTGACCAGCTGCTTTTCAGCTAAAGCAGGAATATATAGTGACAGTTCCCTGAAGGTGGAAGGGTGTGTAAGATACACCTTCGTGTCTGTTAGCTGTTTCTTTTTTCTTCACTCCAAATTGGTGAACTTGTTTGACCTTTTCAGTGACCACACCCTGACCAACACACCCCTGTGAGCTTCTTCTACGGGTCCAATGTTGGACGTACACAATTGTATAGAATGTCTATAGAATCTTTAGCGTTACCATGTCACTTCGTTTCAGTGCTCCTAGCGGTCTCAGATCCAGAACTCAGCATTTTCTGTGCATATGCAAACACAACAACTGATTCCAGATCCCTGGATTCATCCTTCAGCATTGATGAGATCTCGGACACTTGTTTAATTTAATAGCTAACAGTCAGGCCTGGTTTAAATCTAACGCCTCAGTTTTTAGCCATCCTTCATTTTCCTCATCTGCTTCACCCTAGCATGTTTTGATTGTGTTCATTACCTACCCAGAGAGCTTCATAAGAAGGTTGATGATTGGTCAGTACTGCTCGAGTGTGTTAAAAAGATTTAGTTACCTCTTACAGAACCTAGGAAGGTCACAGAGACATTCTCCTTTCTTAGCGAAGCTATTCCAGTGAACGTTATCATGTTGTAAAGGCTGTTTAGCCTAAGTGTTCTCTTTAAAATATTGCTTACCGCAGCTTTAATGTGACATTCTTTTACCCCTGTACACTATGGAATAAGGAGCTGAATGCCAGGGGCTCATATCGCTTTGAGATGGCAGTTGTAATCGATGAGAATAGATTCTGTTGAACCTGGATAGCACAATAACATCACACACACACACACACACACACACACACACACACACACACACACACAAGCACTCCCATTATCCGTATCATTAAGTACTCCTCTCTCATCTGCCGTGTCTGAACCCTCCCGCTCATTACAATGAGGTTTATGGTGAAAGGCCGTGTGATCAGTGGCTCCAAGCTGAACGTGAAGGACACTTGGATCACACGACTACGGCGAGGGGTTTAACCGTACATCTGGAAAACTTCACTTCAACTTCACTTCACACAGCTGCTGATGATTTTTCTATAAATCTCCAAAGTGTTGTATTTGTTAATTATTCATAACATAAAAACCTGTTAAAAATTAATCCAGATGTAGCGATAAACCAATATTTGGCTTTTTTTTTTCCCCTAGAGTTAAAACGCTATTTTTTTTCCCCACCAAACCGCTACACGTTCAGCTCGACTGCATCACGTTCCCGCTAACAGCTTTTAGTCTTTATCTGAAACACCCAAAAAAAAATCGGTACATTTAGAGTCGGCTAAGCAGAGCGCATTAACAGCTTGCTATTTTTTTAACAGCTGTCCTCGTTTGCATTAGCAAAGCATGGGGAGTGTTTTTGAAAGTACTGTCCTCTTAACCCCTGCATTAACACGTGATCTGTATCTGAACGTCGCTGTCAGTTTAACAAACAAGGCTGCCGTGTCCTTTCTTTTACTCCCGGGGGTGTCGTTTTTAAAGACGTTCATAAAACATTGCTAAATGTGGAACTTTCCTCCCTGTGGCTGGATTATTAATTGCAAAAATCATGCGCATTGAACGATTAGTGTGTCCGATCCTAACTGCAATCATTTTGTCATTTGTTCGCGTGTCTCCGGTCCGATCGGATCGCATGCTCGTGTACTGTTCTCGTAAACGTTTTCCTATATCAGGGTTAGTTTCTTCTTTCAAAACTACCACAAGGTGTGTGTTTGTATTCCAATCTTCTGGATTTTTGATTTGGGACACAGCCCATGATGACAGCGGAAGGTTTTAAAGGGAAACTCGGTTGTGCGTTAGATTGTAAACCCGATTTGAAATCTGAATAAAGTTTTGGATGTAAAGCGCCATCTACTGGATGTCTCCTTTAACCCTCCAGATGTGCATAAGATACGTGGGCAAGGATCCGATGTGACCCATCTTTTAAAAAATATTCAGCATGCTGTTAAAATTGATTTCCTTTGCAATAAAAAAGGGCGTGGCTAATTAGATGAAAGACGCCGAATTAGAGGATAATGATGTATGAATCCTGTGACTCGAGATCTTCTCGGGATCTGTCACACTGATCTGCTCGCACACACCTGACACACGTGACGCCGCTTTGTCCCGTTGATCTTTCAGGATCAGAAGACCGCAGTGACGCTGAAGATGACCGCGCAAGCAAGAAGAGGAGGCGAAGGAGGAAGAGAAAGTCAGCTACAACCTCTGGAGGGAATCCAGCTGCCGCTGCTGCTGCTGCTGCTGCTGACGACGACAAAGCCGAAGATGCTGAGGAGAGAAATACAGAGATCTCCGGGGGCTCGGAAGGTCTGAACAAAAACAAGAGGAGGAAAATGAAGAAGAAGAGGCACAAAGAGAAGCTGCTTGCACTCGGCCTCCTGCCTCGATCCACGGCCATTGAGTTCACTTACAGACAAAGTGAAGAAAAAGATGAGGAGGAGGAGGATGAAGAAAAGATGGTGGATGAGGTTCTGGACTTTCTTCAGTCCACACGAGATCTTTATTTCTCAGATCGTAAGTAGAAACAGTAAGATTAGTGCAAAATAAAGTGTTTATCACACACACACACACACACACACATACACATACATACACACACACTTTCGGAATCCTTAAAGAACAAACCAGAGGTAACACAAGTGAGGAAAGTCCCTAATGAGGTGAGGATGGACCTCATTTATTCTTTTTATTTAGTAAAAGTCCTGTGTGAAAGTTAGCCTAAGATAAACTAATCTAAGATAAAGATCACAGCCCCTCCCCTGTAAAGCTCATTTGCATGTAGTGACGCCCACTATATTCCATAAAAGGTCAAAATCACGGACCGCTGGGAGAACAGAACGAATAATCAGGGGAAAGGCTATATTAAATAATAATAATAATAATAATCAACTGCTGAATCCTAAACCTTTTTTATACATATAATATTTATTATATAACTTGAATATTTCTTAATTTATTGCTTTATTTTTTATTTTTGCCAATAACCTGGCTGGTCTCTTATTTCCTCATAGTTCTGGATAGTGCACTTATTATTAGCGAGCTAGCATGAGGATGTGTTTTTGATCGAGACTCCAGAGCTCTTCTGTACATGCCTCTGGATCAGGGCGTGTACTAACTGCTGGAACTGTACTAAAAATAAACAGTTTAACCTTCAGATATAACAGTGCAGCTCTCCAGTCTGATTATAAGATCAGACGTCAGGCCGTACATTAGTTTATCTTCTAATGAGGACATTTACACACTGTCTAATACAAACCATTCTCCCTCCGTATCCAGCTTGATAAATGAGGTCCGTCGTGAGGAAGCGGATTTTAAAGGAAACCGTCCTCTTCTGGGTGGCTCCAGATATTGGGATTATAAATCATTAGAGTCCACGAGTGTAGAAAATAAAAGATAAACAGTGTGATTTTATTGTGAGGTCTGGGATTAGATCACAGAAGGAGGAGGAGGAGAAGATGCTGATGTAGAACGCTCCTGATGAAGAAGCAGGAGAAGAGGAGAAGAGTCATTGATTAACAGTTAATATAGAGAGAGAAAAACAGATTTTTACACTGCTTACATCTTCTTGATCTTCAAAGTACTTGATACAAGCTACAATTACGTTTTTATTTCCAAAGTAAAATGCCTCTCCCCATAAAAAGTGGTTTAAATGAGCTACTGTCGGTGTTTAAGCAGTGAAATTAGCTAGCGAGTTACATTTTGTAAATTATCTTGCTAAGTTAGTTAGCTAGATGTTTTACCCTTCAGTCTTGATATGATCACAGACGATGAGCAGGTGGTCAGTTCTTTCATCCTGGTAATATTCAGTCTTGAATAATTTACAGCGTAGTTTTATTTTTGTCTACATTCACAGAAGTAAATCTCTGCCTCTGTGCTGTTCATTTTAATGGAGATTCTGACCACGACTGGGCTTTTAACCCTTTCCTCTTTCTTCTCTATGTCTGCCCCCAGGCTCCCGCAGCGCAGGTGATCCCTCCGTTCTTCTCGGTGCGTCGGAGTCGCTCTTCACTCGTCTGTCTGACGGAACGTCTCCTCCCTCTGTCCTGTCCATGCTGCGTGAGCTCAGAGCGCTGCTACGTCAGAGGGAGGTGGAGAAGTTACACACTGTGCTGCAGGAGTTCACACACACGTCCTCGCTGCCTAGAGGTGAGCGAATAAATAAAATTAGCCCCAAATTTATTCATTTATTCATATTTATAAAATTTAAACAAGTTGAATTTGGTGTCAAAGACTCTTTGTGAGAAGGAGTGGATCTGCCTCGTGATGGAGGAGCTGAACCTCGTCGTGACCTCTCAGAACATTAACCAAATCACACGAATGAAGATCGCTGCATGTTCCACGCAATTGAACGTGTCATTTGGCGCATTGTCCCATACATTATCTTGTCATTACTGTCAGGAAATGTTCACCGCACCATTTACGAGTCCATCATCCATGATTAAAGAGGATCGTTCAGAATAATCAGGGGTTTTTTTGTTTGTTTTTTTTGGGGGGTGTTTTTCGAAGCGTGAGTGATGACGGATCTTGATTTTTCATCACAGCTGACGAGGTCTAAGGTGCAATCAGGCGTCAATCTCAGCTCGCTCTGCACCGATGAAGAAGCTCGTTCTCAGTGACACTGCTGAGAGCCGCCTGCATAAATACACAAGACATAAACGTGAAATAACCTGACAGACGTGTTTCACACCCTCTTCACTAGCATGCAGCGAGGGCGTCTGCCTCATCCACCTTCCCCTGCTTTGGTGAAGACTTCATTGAGATGTAGGTCTTAGAAGTCCACAAATAAGAATCTGTGCTTTTATTTAAGCAAAAAAAATCTGCTTCAACTGTGACGTATTTTGAGTAACGTCTAGGTCGACAGACTAGTATAATCCCAAAGTATCCCAGCTCTCTTATGCGTTTGATTATTATGGCTAATATCCTGCTTGTTCTGTGCGGTGATTGCACGGCAGTTCGAGTCCTTCAGATGTTCTTTACAGCTCACTAACACTTCTCAGCACACTAAGAATCAATGGACTACAGCATCTGTGCCCGAAGCTTAATTTTGGCCCTCTGAGAACAGACCAATCAGGAGCGACCGCAGCCGTAAAGTGTTCGCTTCATCACTCCTGCAAATTTCAGGGTCCTTACATGCCAGCATTTGGTAGAATGGTGCTATAAATGCTGGATATACTTGATGTAAACTGCACTGGGGACTCGAGGTGCGAGTGATGGCTGAAAGTACAGTGTTAAATTTACACACTGGTCCTCTTAACCTAATGTAGTAGATCGAGCCATACATTTCTGGCATCCAAACCTTGATTGTAATGTTGGCTAATGGTCTAAGGGAAGCTTAGGTACTAGTTATGCATTAGACTTGCTAATGTGGGTTCTGGCACTGTATGATACAATTATTTATATAACTATACAACAGAACATAGACATATTTTGAAGCCAACTCATTTCTTTTCACCATTTTTTTTTAACCGAAAACACTGCGACTTTACAGTCCTGTGGAGATGATGTCACTGTTTTACTCTTTCACTTGCACAATGATTCGGGTCAAGTTAAGTCATTGTGCTCCTTTACATCTTTCTTTCCCCTTCAGACGAGACTGAAGCGATCTGCACTCTCTTCCAGTACTGGATAACTGAAGTTCTCCCCATGCAAACGGAAACGAACACGTGACCATGACGTGCAGGAGTACACGCTGCGGTTGTGCGGTTCGCTTACATCTCCTGAGTCAGCTCTCTTCTTGAATAGTTTTCCAAAACAGTGGCCTCACTCCTTCTAACCCAGAAACGATCATATGGGTGTTTTGTACCTGGCAGGACAGTGGATCTAAAATTGAGGCTGTGGTGAAATTTTTACATCGTATTTACTTTTCAAAGTGATTTATAACTGAATTGAGCCCAGGACCCAACTGAGGGTTAAGAGACTTGATCCAAAAGGGTCCAAAAGTGGCAGCTTGGAGGTGCTGGGATTTAAACTTCCAAATGCCTTCACCACTAAGCCACCACTTCCTGAAGCATAGCCAGAGGGTAGTGGAGTTTTTAAAGACTTTATTACACTGTTGGCGATCACAACCTGCTTATCATCATTATTTTAATGTACTTTTAATTTATATGGATTATGTTTGACTGATAATATCCAAAACCTCAATAATGCAAAAGCAGCCAGGCTTTCAAACACAACCTAATGTCTGAATTTCATAAAAAGTGCTGCGATTACAATAAATATCCTAAAAATCACTCTACACATGTAAAGACGTCATCCAGGCTAGGGTGCTAGGTTTTAATGTTTGGACACTGTCCTTGAGGACTTCATGAGCATGGCTTGCTTACAGAGTGAAGACAGAATATATGATTATTTGGCATCGTTCTGTTTACCGGACCAGATTCCTTTGACAGTTTTGGCAGATTGAGGCTAGTTTATACAGCTAGCTTGCCCAATGACATGAGTACCTTTGGAGGACGTTTGTGCCAAAACAGCTCCCTCTTGTATGTCTGGATGTAACAGCTGCTTTATAAACAGAAATGCACCGAGTCTCCATTTGAAATTGTGTTAGTTATTGGATTTAATAAAAACTTTCACAGGAACATTACCAGACTTATGATTTTGTGTGAAACATATCGTTTCAAAATGATCTTGAAAAGCTTCTCCCCCCTTCTTCATGCTACCTTAACTAGCAGGCTAACGTTACCACAGGATGTTCCCTTCTTGCTAGCTAAAGTTGACACAGGTAAACGTCCTTTGCTACGGTGTTATTTCTTCTTAAATAAAGTTCTCAGGAAGTTAATAGTTGCTATCTAAAATTGCCGCAGAGGGTTCATTCTTGCTAGAAGGTTATTTCTTGCCACAGGATTATCTAACCAAAGTGGGAACAAGCTTCTAAATCAGATCTTTTTTTATCAAATGAGGAAATTTGAAATACCAGTAATGCCTCTTTTTTCAGATTTGCACAAGAATTGCAATACAGTTCGATACTATCAGTGTTTAAGTATTTCACTGAATATCGGTGTGTAAACACTCAGTTAATTGCAGCTGAACTCATTTTCCACGTTTCTAGCAATAAGCCTTGTGACCTTCGTCATCATAAGACCTTTAAAATTCGCCCATTCTGTCAATTTACTGTTCGTGCTGATTATAACCTCTACAATACTGAGCTCATAAACATAATTCTCAATCAAAACTTCTGGTCCATTCATAATGAGTAGCCTCTGGCTTAGCCTCTTAGCAGCTAATTATTGTAGCGGCAAATGTCAACAGGCCTTCGCTACTCGCAGTCCTGACTGCATCGATGCTGACATTTAGTCTCTGGCTCAGGCCTGAGCTCTCATTATCTCCATGCTGCTCACACAGTCCAGCAGGAAATGAAGGTCAAAGCAAAGACGACTTCGCCATGCAGGGGAATTACGATAAATGATTTTTTTGATTCAGGAAAAGTTTGGTGTGACAGTTAAAAAACTCATTGCAGTAAAGTGTGTGAGAAGTGGAACGATTGGCTGAGCCGTTTATCAAAGAATCTTGCCTCAGGTCAGATGAGAACCAACCAGCATTTTTTTTTTGGAAGAAATTCAGTACATGCCCTTGAAGAATCACCCGCTGAAATTAAACTGCATCATCATTTCTTTTGGTGCAGTGTAGAAGTGGATGTAATTTTCTTTTCTACATTAGCATCCAAAAAAATTATCAAAGTTTCTCTGTTAGTTGATCCAATAATGTAACCCGTGGTTTTAGTGATGGTCAAAACTTTCAGCAGTTTTTCTCTTTTAAGTCCGTAAATCATTTTGATGACAGGACATTATTGTTTGTCCAAGCATGTCCAATCCTGAATATTATACTCCTCTGCAGAACCAAAGGTTTTGAGCAATCCTGTCCTCTCCCATAGAACATTTGGACTAATCCCACCACATCAACATAACGGATTGAACATTCCTGCAAAAAAAGATTAACCAAACCCACACAATCCTGTAAAAAGATTAACCAATCCTACACACTCCTGTAGAAAAGATTATAACCAATCCCACTGACTCCTGTAAAAAAAGATTAACCAATCCCACTCACTCCTGTAAAAAAGATTAACCAATCCCACACATTCCTGTAGAAAAGATTATAACCAATCCCACTCACTCCTGTAAAAAAGATTAACCAATCCCACACACTCCTGTAGAAAAATTAACCAATCCCACACACTCCTGTAGAAAAATTAACCAATCCCACTCACTCCTGTAGAAAAAAGTAACCAATCCCACACACTCCTGTAAAAAAGATTAACCAATCTCACATACTCTTCTTCAGAAGTTTTTAAAACAGGCTTCACCTCATGCATGAATGAAGTACGTGATGATTATCCACCGAAATATCTGAAAGAGAGAAATACGTGCATTTATTAAACTGTTAACAGAAGGCCTACGAGGTTGCATCTACGTTTCATAACCTGATCTCACGTCAGCTCACGCTGCACGACTCTCCGAACGTTGCAAGGGAACATGGCTCTGGAACAGAACAAACAAGAGCAACTGGATATTTAAAAAGGAAGCGACAATGTTCTGGAAGATCTCTGTACCTTGTACCCTCATTAAATCCGACTCGCTCCATGAGTCTGGTTCATTAAAACCATCCCACCTACATTTCCACGAGCGTGTCGGAAATGAAACACCAGGTGCACGGAGCGTGGTGAGTGACTGCGGTCCTTATTACGAGGATCTGCGTGGGGAGAGACGGGCAAAGTTTTTATTTAGTCAAGTAAACTGGTGAAAGATTCTTTGAGGTTAGTGATGTACAGATCTGACAGATGTGATGTACAGTAATTAAAAGAGAAATGTCTACAGCTGAATCCATACACCATAGAAAGAAACTGTTATGACAGACTTTAACAAGGTTCACAGACTTTGTTTACTCCGTACATCTAAAGAGCTCGATTGAAAACAGTTCTCAGCAGAGCTTGATAGGAAAGGAGCTGAATGTTCCTGGTTTCCTGGGATGTGATAACAGACACTAATGGTCACGTGGAGCAACAGTTAATCAGAGTATTCAGCTATTCAAAAAAATAGAATAGCAGAGTAGACGTAGGGGATGTGGGGGTCTTGTGGTTAAGGTGTTGGACAACCAGTCAGAAGGTTGTGAGTTTAAATCCCCAGTCCACCAAGCTGCCACTGCTGGGTCCTTGAGCAAGGCCCTTAACCCTCAATTGAGTGTCTTCCATATGCCATAAATGTAGACGTAGACACATGACCTCAATTCAATTCAATTCAATTCAAGGTTTGAATCACAGCCAGGATCTTGGGTAAATGGAATGGAAAAGAATATGATGGAGATGATGCAACCGCCATGAAGGACAACACGTACAAATAACAACAAAAAGAATCGCATTATCATCATCATGATTCTACAAAAATCCTCCAAGAAAAGTCCAAACTCCAAATCCTAACAAAATCCTCCAATTAACCAACAATCCTGCAACAAATACCAACCAATCCCCAAATCTTCCATGAATCTAATAATCCTCAAATCTGAATCAGAATTCCAGCAGCTGCCCTCTAATTCTGTCAATCCTGCAACAATCCTCAAAAATCCTGCAACAATCCTCCAACTCTTCACCATCTTTGGTCAACTATTGTGGAATATTTTAAATCCTAATCCCATTAGTGTGTCTGCTTTCTGTTGGATTATAGGTTTTATCCTGGTTGTTAAAAAACAGAACCACAATTGAGACGTCTTCGCAGGCTGTGTAATCATTTGGCTTGGCTCTGATAGCGACCGTCCCAAGAGCATACATCATCGGCTTATCACAAGAGCTTAGAGAGTTGCTGAGTTTACAACACACAGGAGCTGAAGAACTTTACCAATACTTCCTAATAAGAAGGGCCTCAAAGATAACTGAAGATCCTTTACACAATTATTCTCCTCTAAATCCATTCTGAAGCAGCATGTAGTTATTAGAGCCTGGTTTAATGATGCTTCTTTGCAGGACTTGATGTCATTTGGATATGGAAGTGTACCTTGGGTGCAGGATAATAAAATTCCTGGACTAAAAAGTGTTGGTCATGTTTATTTCCTTTGTTTAGCAGTTTAGCAGTGGTGCCAATTTCTATTTTCCAATGAGCCATGTTGGATTCTGCCACACCTCAGAGTTTTAACCAACAAGTTACAGACCTACAGCTATAGACTACTTAGAATGTGGCTAAATGATCTCTGTGTCTATAATTCATTGAGTTTGAAGCAAAATATCATTGCTGTCTGCTGCCTTCACTTAGTCCTATTAAGACTAAAGAATGATTAGGTGATTAGACTCGGTCTAATAAACTGCCTAATAAACTGGCAAGTAATGTGTACAACGATTAGCTAGTATTAGCAAGCCTGTCTGATGGCTGCTGCATGGTCAAGGGTGATAATCTGAGGGATTAATATTGACACGTGATGCTTTTCCGTTGTTCCACATCTTTGGATTTGGTGAAATGACCACAGTCTGTAGTAACTGTGCACCCTAAAGTTCCTCTATAGAGTACTTTCACCAATACCTGCTAAATAAATAAATAAAATCCATGAGATTAATTTGATGTACCATTTTTTCAATTCAGTTTAATTCTATTTTATATGCATAGCACCTTTAACAATGGATGTTTTCAGGCAATATTGCAAATATATGATATAAAGATTTGAATTGTTTGATTTGATGTCTTATGATAATACTGGATCACGGGGAACCTGGAGCCTATCCCAGGAAGCTCGGACCACAAGGCAGGGTACATCGTAGACATCCTACAATGCCTTTGTCTTTGGACTGGGGAGGAAACCGGAGTGCCCTGACGAAACCCCTGAGGGGCAAGGAGAATGTACAAACTCCAAATACACGTGACAGGAACCAAACTCCAAACCCTGGAGGTGTGAGGCAGACTTGCTCACCAACAAGCCACTGTGCATAATCGCCTGAGCTTATTTTGAAGGATCTTGTTAATCTGATCTAGTGTCTCCTTACTTTTGACTTGATACTAACCTCAAGACTAATTTAATTCTTATTCTGCACGATGTTTCTGAGATCATAAGCAGGATGTTGTTGTGGAATTCATCTCGTTGGAAATTTATTTAAATATGTTCAATTTTGACTCAACGTTAAACCGACTGAATTCCATAATTTAACAGGTCCTAGAAACCTAGATTGAATTCTGTGAAGCGTGTATAAACGCACTGTTTACTTGCTTCTTTGTTGTTTGTTGGAGCAAGTAAGCAAGTAAACTTCAGCATCGCATCATCAATTCATGAGAGGAAAGAAAAAAGACCTGAAGGAAAATCCAGGACTGAATTCAACAACCGATTTCTCTTCTTCTCTTTTATATATATATATAAAAGTGTGAGTGAGTATGTGTGGTGAAATCTGGCCTGTGCAAGCTTTCCTGGCAGATTTCAGCTCTCAACATCTACTGATAAGAACATTTTCATTTTCTGCCAAGAACATTCTCAAAATTCCCCTTGCTACTGTCTCTTATCGGTCTGTTATAACCCTGACACGAGAATATTAAAACTCAGAAGCAGAACCTCCGAGCTGGGTGTATTAATATCCAGAGGTCCGTCGTCAGATCCGGGTTTAGTTTGGGCATTGCAGAGACCAACCTTGAGGAAGAGGAATTAATAAAAGAGAACAGAGAACCTCAGGCTTTGGTATATTAAAACCCTTCGGCGAGGGCTTCGGTCATGTGGATATATTAGCCCAAAATGAAACCGATGAATGGGCAGAATGCCGAGCAGAACAAAGAGGTTCATGAGTTCATGTTGTTCATCAATTCTACACTATACCAGATTACATCACAGTGTTGTTGAATTCTCCTTTGGGATTGGTCAGAAAACGATGATTCCTTTTCTACCACCTTGGTGGGGTTCGGTGGCTACCACCAGCACTGAAAATTCAATTTCCACCTCCACCATATGTGCATGTTCTTTCAAGCTTCAGGGGTTTCCTCCTGGTTCTCTGGTTTCCTCCTTTAGTCCAAAGGCATGCAGCGTAGGCTGATTAGCGTCTCTAAATTGCCTGTAGTGTGTGAATCGTGTGTGATTGTGACGTGCAATAGACTGGCATCCTGTCCAGGGTGTACCCTACCTTGTGCCCTGAGTCGGATGGATGGATGCATGGATGGATGGATGAAAGACAATGGCTGATGACCACAGATAAACAGGTCTTTCCATCACCAACCTTTATTTTCTTTACTTTCTTCTTGTGAGATGTTAGAAAAAACTTAGCTTACAGCTTTACCTCTGACTGTTAAGTGCTGGCACTGGAGACTCCTTCCATAGATTTGAAATAAACAATAAGGTGTAAGAACAAGTGGATTAATATAAACCTGTGATATGCAATACTAGAATACAGAATTCAAAAGAGATGTAATATTTGAAAAAAAAATGAACAAGAACATATTTAACAATAACCAACCCAGCCACTGAGGTTCCACTGAGGGGAACAGGGAGCAGCCGAAGGACATCCACCTTGTGAATTATGTTACTACAACTTGTGTCAGTATTTTTGACTGAAATCACAACACAGCAACAAGAGCAGACAACAATGTGTAGCTCAGCAGAGTAGTGTTAGCAACCAGCTTGCCAGCAGCGTAGTGTTAGCAACAAGCTAGCCAGCAGAGTAGTGTTAGCAACAAACTAGCTAACTGAATAGTTTTAGCAACAAGCTGGCCAGCTGAGTAGTGTTACCAACCAGCTAGCCAGCAGTGTAGTGTTAGCGCAAGCTAGGTAGCAGAGTAGTGTTAGCAACAAGCTAGCCAGCAGAGTAGTGTTAGCAGCCTGGTAAGTAGCAGAGTTATGTTAGCAACAAGCTAGCCAGCAGAGTGACTTTCAGTCATGACCTTAATGTTGATGATTAGCTTTTCTAAACAGTGATTAGCCTGGTGAGTGTTACATATTTAACCAAGTTCTGTGTTTGGATATGAACTGATCTAAAAGAGTTTGATCAGTAAAGAAAGTGAGCTCTACACTAATCACACCATGAGCGGCCATGTTGATTTGATGCCACTCTTTAAACAAGGAAGGAGCTGGTAGTTAGGAGTACTGCTTCAGGTTGAGGTGAGTTTTCTGTGTTTTTGTCAGGTGAAACTGGGAATTATAAGTTGAATCATCATCTCACATGTAGCATGACGAGTTTCTGCCTTCTCCACCGATCACGCTGTTGCAGTTATGACACACATCACAATAAGATTTCCCAGAGAACTCCTTCGTCTCTTGCTTTTCCACATCCTACCTCATGTTCTCAGCTGGATCGCGCCTTCGTCCACGAGATAACCCTGCTCTTACCGTCACAACCGTCACCATGGCTGCCAAGTTTTCTATTTCGGGTCATCGATGTGGCCTCATCAGGACTCAGGAACTTATGTTTTTTTTTTAAATGTCATAAGTAAACCGTAACCATTTAACACGTGTCATACAGATGAGCGCAAACACAACAGACATTTTTCTTTCAAAAATGTACTGCAGATGTTGATTTTCTTGAATCTTCTCTACACACACTCTACACACTGATTCTCCGGCTGTGTCTCAATACGCTCCCTAGTTCACTACTCATGGTGCTGATCACAGAGTCGGCCATTTTGGGATCTCTCTCGTTCTCTCTCTCAATCCAGTGGACCAGAAACCTCGCTGTCTGAAATATAAACATCCCACAATGCACTGCAAAAACCAGGGAGCTCAACATCAACGCTCACTACGTTCCCTTACCTGGAAATCTGGATGTCATATTTTCAGAAGTCACTCAGCTGGAAAAATGGAGGACGCACCGTGGACTTCATCAACGTGTTGTGATTGTTGTAGCTCTTAAATGATTTCTAACATTAGCGTAATCAAGTTTTTACTTTATATGATGTTCTATATACTTTTTTTCTTTGGAGACTTTTAATTGTTTCATGATTTTCCGAGATTCGTGAGCCTGCGGTGCTGCTTGAAACACTTGATGAATGAAATTATATAAATGCAATTCTAAATTATACTGAATTCATAAATGATGTCATATCATAATTATATCCTCAGTGTTGTTGAGCTCATACATCACCTCATTCTCATCACACAGACAAACGCTTCCTCCTCCACAGTATAAGTCACCACAGCTCTGCATGCAGATAAATACATCACCGTCGTCTCAAGAACAAGAAGATTAGCTGGCCTCGTTCCAGTCAAGAAGAAACAATAGCTTAAATTCTGCTAAATTCTTGATGTGATTTTTACCACTAGGTTCGATGCCACACCAAAGTATTATATGTTTATATCTTTAATATTATACAGCAAACGGCATGAAATTCTGGAGACGGGTATAAGATTTTCCCAGAACATTTATTCATTCTGTGTTTAAAAGAAACCTAAACAAATACGTTAGCAAATCAGAGAGCGTTCCACGTCGTAGCCGTAATCTGAGACCAGCTGTTCCTGTTAAGTATAGATAAAAGAGATTTCATCAACTGTCCGGTTTTAGATTGTACACCGAATAAATCAGAGTGTCTGAGAAGCGTTCATCAGACAAATACGTTCACGGACAATATTAACAAAAACGAGCATCAGTACAAGCTGTTCTGGATACTGTAGTTCTTATTAACACTTTGTACTCAGTCTGACAGCGAAACGACGATTCGGGTTCAGTTAAAGAGATTTTAAAGAAGAAACTAGGACTGGATGTTACTATGTGGTTTTCGTGGAGATAATAACAGCGCTAGTCTAGCTAGCGCTAGTTCTGGAATGGTCTTGATTAGACATGAAAAACTTGATGGGGGTAAAGTTTAAGTAACACAGACACTGAGTCAGCAGAACATTGTTTGGTTTGGATAAGACGATGGCTGTAGATCAGAGAGCGTCAATGTGGCCATGATTACACATCAATATGCAGTGAAGTAAGTTACTAATAAACATTTAGACTATTTTCACACACACACACACACACA
>JAOTRN010000002.1:20740585-20754986 GCA_028566695.1 Bagroides melapterus | reverse complement strand
AGTGTTTCATTCTGCTGCTTCCTTTATTCTATATAAGAATAATGCAATATTACTATTTTCTTTTTAATTTAATGTTAAGGTATTCTGGTGCTCTGAGAGTTTCTGCCACTCTTAAAACCTTAATAAATGATTTTTATTAATAAATGAGAAACTGACTAAATTGAAATAAGTGTATTCTATAAAATATTTATTTTTTATAAGAATAATAAGAGCTCTATTCTAAAACAAACTTTATACCTTTATTTATTTATTTTTGTCATGCATTACATATTCTTGATTGTTTTTTTTTTGTTTTGTTTTCTTCATAAAACCATGCCACAATTATTAGCACCACATGAATGATTATGAACAGTTATTTAAGCATTACATTTAAATATTTAACAATATTTAATGTTTTGAGTGCCACGATATTTTTTTCCTGATACTCCTCTGTGTTTTTCTTTTGTTTACACTGAAATACAATGTCGTTTCCCTCAGAACACTGGTGCAGCAAATATGACAGTGTGGGAGTGGAAACTATACAGTAAATACACGGGATAACAAACACAAAAAGCAGTGCATGTGAACTAGACCGGACAACAAAAGTGTTGTCACCCAGAATTATTGGAACTTTCAACTGGAATTCAACAATATTCTAATTTCCTGCGACGCAAGTTTTAATCTTTGCTTCTGCATAAATTCTGGCACCTTTAACTATCACAACCGGGCTGCATGTCTGTAACTTTAAGCGAGTCTTACTGCCCCAAGCGGGCTCTCTGAACGCCCACGTCAGCACACTCGGGTTTTTTTTTTTTTTTATCCCTCCCTCCTCCCGTACAACCGGGTTTCGGTCTTTCGGGCTGAGCAGGAAGCGATCGGTGGGGGGAGAAAAAAAAATACTACTGCTACTACTACCACCACTACCAGTACCACCAGCGAAGAAAATGGAGATGGTGTGTGAGAACGGTACTCGCCGACCGTACAGGACACCGAGCGAAGCGGATCGGCAGTGAGTAGCGGAGTTGTTGTATTTGTATTGGGGATGTAAGACGGAAGCGGGTGGGCGACGGGACGGGCTCTGAGGTCGCCGCGCTATTGCGCATTCCGTGCGCAAACATGGTGCGCCCACGGCTCCCTACACAACCACCACAAGTGAATTTTAGGACAAATTATCAGGCGGTTTAGTTGAACATCCGTGATTTAAACAGCCAAGTGTGCACGTGTTAATAATATGCTACCACGGTTGAATTGGTAAAGCATGGTGCATTTTTTTCCTCCTAAAGGGCGAGGTCGGATGGGCTGAATCGCACGGGTTTTACTTGCCCGTTTTCACAAACGACTGAAGCGCGTTTCTTCGTCTAAATGTTCGCTCATATTCGTGCATTATTTGCTTGTTCTGCGGGTGTAGTCAAATCCTGTGGATGCACGGGCTCGCCTACTTCACAACGCCGACCGACTTCATTATCCTCCTCGACATTACTGTAAAAATATCTCCGTTCCTTTTAAAAATTACATCGTTTCCGTGTAAGACTAAACAATTAAACAAAACAACTAAATCCTATTTTTCTTGAAGTTTAACGCTGACTTTCTCGCCTTTCTCTGCTTTTTGAGACGCGACCCGACTCGGGTGTAGCCCCCGCCCCCTTTTCGGTGCCAGCATTTGACCGACAGGCGCTTGAGCCAATCAGCGTGCGTGCTGCGTTCTCAGCTCCTCCTTTCTTTCTCCACTGAACAAAGGATGGCCTGGGAGTGTTATTTGGAGAGGATAACCCAGAAATGAAGTGCTCTCCTACACATGAAGGGATCAGGAGCATATTTACGCAGATTCTTTAACTTCCTTCAGACGTAACTGAGAGAATAAGAGAGGATAAAACATATCCCTGCGTGTAGTTTTGAACTGAAGCTTTATTTTGTTTTGTCTCATGCCAACTGCATCCTAGAAAATCCCACATCATCTTGGGATCTCAAATAGATTTTGTGGCATGTGAGATGATATGGCAAGGATGATGCTAATGCGTTCTATTAGCTTCCATCCAGTAACCTTTAACCCAAGTGCAAAAAAAACCTACCAAGCACTTTATCGTTATTGCTCCTGAGGGACGTATTCACAAAATGCTGATTTTTATTTATTTATTTATTTATTTTTGTTCAGTTATACACACAACCGATCCACACAGACTTTGCTCATCTGCAAGTCTAACACTGTAAAACATGTCAGTTTGTCTAAACAAACAACGGATAAAACGCTTCGAAGACCAACGAGATCATCAGATGTCATATCTCGACTTTTCTAGAGCTGCATGTCTGGAAATGGGGTCAACGGAGCCCTAGGGGACAGTGATGTGTAGTGAGGGGGTCAAATTTATTACTAGTATTATTTTTTTTTAATAAGCAGGCTCTGGTGGACATGATGATGAATTACTATTGAGGTTGTTAGAACTGTTGCTGTGATCATTTTGATATTACGATCCTAATTGTCTGGTCACTTGCTTTAAATTACTTAATTTTATTAATCTAAAGCATCAAATAAATAGAAAGAGTGGAACATATTAAATAATGGACGTTCAGATTTACACAACCATATTCATTTCTGGTTTCTGGATATAAATCTGTGCTGTAGGAAACGAAGGAGTCTTTGTCCTATATAGAGATCATTTCTATACACCCTAGATTCCCACTTCCTAACCGTCCTAATTTCCTTATCCAACACCTCTCACTTCCAACACATGTGACACCTCCTAACTACCCCAGACTACCATCTAACTATCCTTGTTTCCTTTTTTCTATACTAACTAGCTTCCCAATTGCTAAAACCTCCTAGCATCCCTATTCCTACACCTCCTAGCTTCCTTATTTCTATTCCTCCTAGCTTACCACTTCCAGCTCTTTCCTATTTCTGACCACTCAGTTTCCCACTTCTTACATCTCATAGCTTCCGTATTTCTATTTTTCAAGCTTCCAATGTACTGAGCTTCACAGATTCACACTTTCTACACCTCCTAGATTTCCAACACTTTCCTACTTAGCCTAGTGGTTAAGGTGTTTACCAGTTGGAAGTTTGTAAATTCAAATCCCAGGTCTTCCAAGCGGCCACTGCTCGGGCCCCTGAGCAAGGCCCTTAAACCTCACTTGACATCACAAATTTCCAGCTCTAAGATCTGAGAAATTTCCAAAATCTACTAGCTTCGTTACTACTGCACCATCTACCTTCCTTTTTCCGACACCTTCCCATTTCCAACATCTCCTTCCAACAAATCGTAGCTGATTTATTCTGATACCTCACAGATTAACTCTATAAAAAAAAAAAAAGAAAAAAAAAAATTTCCTACTTCCAACAGTTCGGGCACCACATCAATTCTTTCTTCCTATACACGTTCAAGGAATGAAACATTTCCTCATTTTATAACTAAAATAATTTTTTTTTTTTTTTACCTTCATAAAAAGCTGAATGCCATAAAACAATAAATACATAAAACAAATGAATGAATAAATAAATAAATAAAATGGAAATTGAAATATTGAAATAATTCTATTATTATTATATTCTATTGTTATATATTTTTCTAAATCAGTGCATTTTGAAGTGAAGGCTTTAGTTTGAGAATCTTTGTTCTAGATAGAGAAAATAATAATAATAACAACAACACCATCAATGGAGGGAATCATCATTTGTTTCTTGTGTAAAACAAAGGAATAATCTGCTTCCATGTGAAGTTCCACATACGGTGTTGAGAAACCTTCCCGGTTCTAGTTGGATGCGAACATACTGCACAGCATCAGAGAACTGTTTGCATCAGTGTGTAATTTTTGGATGTTATTTCAGGCCGGTGCACAGATGGACTAGTGCCGACATGTCTGCCAACCACCACAGTTGCCTCCTGAAGCAGTTGGACCAGCAGCGACGCCAGGAGCTGTTCTGCGACTGCACCGTGCTCGTAGGTGGACGCCTTTTCCGGGCGCACCGCAACGTCCTATTCGGGAGCAGCGGCTACTTCCGCATGCTGCTGTCTCAAGGTGCGCAAGACAGCCTGGAACCTGCCAGGGCCTCGTTCGACGCCTTCAGCCCCGACACCTTCGCCACCATCTTAGACTTTGTGTACTCGGGTCACCTGGCTCTGGGCAGCTCCAACGTGATTGAGGTGATGTCTGCTGCAAGCTACTTGCAAATGGATAACGTCATCGCCTACTGCAAGGCCTTCATCGAGTCCTCGCTGGAGATCAGCGCCAAGGAGGCGACCGAGGATGCCCTACCTCCTCAGAGCGTCCTGTGGGATCACCAAGATGACGGCAAGGACGAGTACGAGGCAGAGGTGACGAATGAACAGAGCCCACAGTGCCAGCCGGTTCTGGAGACAGGTTTGAAGGAGGAGCAGGCGGGGCAGTACGAGGCTGTTCCTGAGCCCAGGAGGAAAGGAACCAGGAAAAGATCAGCCACACATCGGTACACTCCAGACGACAGTTCGCCGATCGACCTCCAGAGATCAACGACAGGGACGCAGAAAGCAGACGAGCTTTATGCCACCCTGCCTACCATCGTAGGAGTCATGGGGGTTTTCAATAAAGGTGAGCACCAATAATGATGCAACTCTCCATCATGTGCATATTCATGCTCAGAAATTATCACAGAAAATCTGTTGTAAGTAATCTTCCGGAAACAGGTTCACTTTTCCATCCATTTATTCACTGGATAAAAGACAGTGGTTCTTTCTTCAAGAAATTAACTTTTTTATTCGTCACTACACACTTTTTGTAATGTGTAGAAGTTGTTTGTCTACAACCTGTAAAACTCTCACACCTTCTTGCCCTCAGACTCCACCCCCACGGTGCGCTTTAAGTGCCCATTCTGCACACACACAGTGAAGAGGAAGGCGGATCTGAAGAGACACCTGAGATGCCACACGGGTGAGAGGCCTTACCCCTGCCAGGCCTGTAGTAAACGCTTCACTCGCCTCGAGCACCTCCGCAGCCACTTTGAGACGGTGAGGAACTTGTAGACGCTCCCGAACTTCCCGTTTCATATTTCATTCAAGATGTTGCTTCGCATGCTTATTAACCGCTGACTACCTTTTCCTCAGGATCAAATGTTACCTGTTCCTCTTTGCCTGCATTTTCTTATTCCTACCTCTCCTAGATTCCCACTCCTGAACATTCCTACCATCCTAACTTCCTCATTCTACCACCACTTCCATCACATCCTAGCCTCCTACTTCCATTCTCATCCGAGCTTCCCACTTCCTACACATTCAAGCTTCCTCAATTTCTACCAACAATTAGCTTCCCACTTCCCACATCCTAGCTTCCTCACTGTTCCACCACTTAGCTTCCCACTTCCTACATCCTAGCTTCCTCACTGTTCCACCACTTAGCTTCCCACTTCCTACACGTCCTAGCTTCCTCATTCTACCACCACTTAGCTTCCCATGTCCTACACATCTTAGCCTACCACTTAATACCCATCCTGACTTCCTCATTCTACCCCCACTTAGCTTCCATCCTCTGATACATCCTAGCTTCACACTTCCTTCCTACACATCCTACAGTCCTTATTCCTATAAGTTTAAAGATTAAACTGTACACCCCAAAATGTTTTCCTTCCAGATCCACCAGGCACGTAAGCTGGTGTGTCGGAAGTGTAAGCGTCATGTGACGGAGCAGAACAGCCGCGTGGTGTGCGAGGGCTCGCGCCGATACCGGCTTTGTGAGGCGTGTCTGCAGGAGAGCGGCCTGGTGTCACACGATGGCACCGACACCAGCACGGAGGAGCCGGGTCTTCTGCTGGGGGTGGAGGAGGAACTGGAGGGAAACCACAATGCCTCATGGGCGATAGAAGACGAGGATGACCTTGCTGAAGATTCAGGAACTGACCTCATCATTCAGGAAGTGGAGGACAGTGACGAGGAGCCCAGCAGGAAGTGACGCTAGTGTGTGTGTGCGTGTGTGCGTGTATGTGTGCGTGCACATGAGAGCAATTTGCGCCAAATTCACCTTCATCTCTTTTAAAGACGGGCATCTTTGAATCAAAGAAAACGTTCTACAAATGTATAATTGTAATATATAAATATATATTAAAAAAGGTATGTCAATAGTTTATTTGAACAACACATTTGATTAAATTATTTCTTCTTGCTTCTTATATAAACACTTCTTATATAAACACTTCTTATATAAACACTTTGGCAAAATAAGTCCTGCATTTTCCTATGACTTGCTTAGAATTCTTTTATTTACGTTTTATGTTCACGTCGCCAAATATTTCGCCCGACTGTAAAGACTCTTGATGATATTGTAGAAATTCCTGCGTTGTCCACTTTTTTACATCATCATTTGAACAATCAAGCGTCATTTTCTCTTAATGGTTTATGTATAATTTTATGGAAACGAATACACTTTGCACTCCTCTATCAATCCTTATTATTATTATTATTATTATCATTGTTATTCTTATTATTATTTTGCTTGGTAAGACAATGATCATATTTTATTTTTACTTTTTTAAAAAATAAAGATATGCATTTATTATTATCGCATTTGCTATAAAGTTGAATTAAATTCTTACTAAAGTATAGCAGAGGTCATGTTTTCTTCTTTTCTGAAAGGGAATATTTAGTAAAAGGTTTGACAAGAAAAATGACATTAAAATAGCAATAAATACAGAATTTTTGCGTGCGACTATCAAGTGATCAGCGTCACACCACCATCTCAATACAGTTATTGAGCTTGTGTTTATTTCTTCAGTTTACCGCCCCATCCCTCCGTGACACTCCCTGTTTACTCTGAGGAAGAGTATGATGTGTGTGTCATGTATTTTAGCAACTGAATACCTTTAGGTCAGAGTATTATCCATTCAGACATCAATTTGCATCAATTTCAGACATCAGACATCAAAGAGCATCAATGGGCTGGGAAAATAAAAAAATAATAGCAGGAAAATCTGTATCCAGAGCAGAAGATGAAATGAAATGTTGTACATTAGCTAAATGGAGCTCATATTAAACGCAACAAAATACAATAATGTCTGAATCGAATTCACATCAGACATGTTTGCCATGTTTGCTACTTGAAAAATACAACTCTGTCTGTCTACGTGCGCAGGTACAAAGGAAACAAGTGGCGCTACTGATGCTTCATCAAAGAGAAGGATTTTTTTTTTTTTTTTTTTTTGAGAGAATGTTTACTGAATAATTTGGGAAGGCTGAAAGCTGGGAACCAAGTTATCAACCAGCACAGCTATCAACTTGATGGTTGGTCAGGAGTGGAAGATATATTACTCTAAAGGGATCAAGAAAGGGACAAAACACAATGTTGTTCCTCTCTTGAAGTTAGACCAAAAAATATAAAAATAAAAGTACACGCTTGTAATATTCCTGAGAACATTTAAAAGCTCATCACCTTCTTCCTGAATAAACTCTACAGCCAAAAGTTTGAACACCTGACCATCACAACCACATGTACTTATTAAACATCCTATTAGAAATTCTTCTCCCCTTTACTGTCAAAACAAGCTCTACTTTTCTCCTTTGTGGCTTAACACCAGACGTTGGAGCGTGGCTGTGGAGATTTTGTGTTTATTCTGTGAGATCAGACACTGATGCTAGATGAGGAGGTCTGGGGTGCATTCGGTGTTCTTCTCTTCCGGAAGGCTTTCCACTAGATGTCGGAGCGTGGCTGTGGGGATTTGTTTTCATTCAGCTACAAGAGCTTATGTGAGATGTTGGGATGTTGATGACTCATACTCTTCGTCCCAAAGGTGTTCAGTGGGGCTGAGTCAGAGTCCTGTGCGGGACACTTGAGTTCTTCCACATTAGGTCTTCATATAGTTGAGGGGCATTGTCAAGCTAATCAATTAGAACTCCCACCAGAGGTACTGTTACAGACCAATCACCATGCAGAATTAATGAATCAATCACACGCACTTAATTGATGTTATTACGGAATATATACATGGAAATATAAATATGTATTAGACGTATAGGAGAAATGTTGATCCACAGCAGTAGATGGCGGTGTGGGTGTTGTTAGTAAGTGTAGATACACAGCAGGGACACTCGGGGTGTTGTGGAGGAAGGAACATGGCGGTGACGATGATGAGGATTGTACAGACTTCATTCCGGCCCGGTTCGGGGCGCTTCTGTTTCTCTGCGGCTTTGACTAAATCTGTGAGTTATATATCAGTCAGCGCACTTTATCTCACTTCTGGAGCTGTATCACGCTTTTCATGATCGACTGCTTGGATTTGGAGGTAAAAAATTATCCCGTTTCAACAGGTTGAGCTCTGTCCTTTCAGTTTTTACAGAAAGGAAAAAAGGTGACCAGGTTTGTACGTCACACAAATCCGGAAGTGAATTCATTTTCATTCGTGTTTTTTTTTTAATTATTATTATTTTACAGCTTATTTGTAACGTTATTTATAAGCATTTATGTCTTGACGACTACTCGAGATTTCTATGTAAGGTCTGGCTGGTATGTTAACGCTGAAATACTTTACGTTTTACGCCGTTTATACGCCTTGTAATCGTGAATGAAAACTACATGTCCCAAAACCCCCTACTTCCTATAGACTATTAGGAAGTAGCTATATATTATTATATAGCTATTTTGTTAACTAGCAGGTTCTCTCATATTTAACATTAACATTGCCTCTTAGTGACATTAAACTCATATACAAGCATTCATCTTGGACACCCCGATATAGGCATTTAATAATTGGTTTAACGTTTTTACTTAACGTTTAACTAGCCAGTGTTGTGTTTCGCCTCCTTTGAGTCTCTCTTTTAAGCGAACACTGAGAGTCGACTCGTGTATGTGAGCCGATTCATTCGGTTTAATTTTAAAAATATATATAATTTACATATATAAAATGTTATAATATTTCTGTCCAGTTATTTATACAGTTGTTTTTAAATGAGCCGTTTTTGGGAGCCGAACCGTGAGAGTCGACTCTTAGTGAGCCGAGTCAAAGGTTTCGCTCACTGAAATTCCCAACGCTATAGTTTTACCTTTTTAATTCTTGGAAGGAACACTCAGGAGAATTACCGCCACCTACCGGAAGTCCTGTTTTATTTCTCTTGTTATCTGAGTGATGAATTGAATATAGCAGCCTCATATCAAAGCTCCTGTCCCTAGTCTTTTAACAACTTATGGACCTGAGATTCAAATAGTGATGGATGTTCAAGGTTGCTTATACACCCAAACTTTAATTTCTATAGTCTGGAAGTCTGATCCTGTCTGAACATTGTGATGAATCGGAACCAAAAATGCGCATTTGTGCATGCACATTACACACAAACACCCTCGCGTACGGACATTCCACCAGAGATACACCAGACTGTGCTTCTAGCTGTCTAACAAGCAACACACAACATTATGAATAAATATGTTTATCTACCGTAATATAGAATATTGTTGTGTTTTTGCAGGTTAGTTTGTGTGCTACTAAGCCTCTTCCAGAAAGCGTGAAGATAGTGGAAGTTGGACCCAGAGATGGTCTGCAGAATGAGAAGGTGACTGTGGCTTCCTGTTTATCCATAACCTCACATTTCTCCGACCAGCAAAGCATTTATATCTAGAGCTAAATCAATTCTATTGTATATTTTACCGATATAAATTGTGTTGTAGACCATCGTTCCAGCTGAGGTGAAGATCCAGCTGATTGACATGCTTTCAGAGGCGGGACTTCCTGTCATTGAGGCCACGAGTTTTGTCTCACCTAAATGGGTCCCACAGGTCAGCTGTCTCACTTCCTGCATACAGTTCAAGTGTGCAAGCTAGAAATAAACATTTACACAATCGTATAAACAAACAAAAGGTAAGAGAACACATGGAAACAATATGAAGCACAAAAAACAGGTTGTATATATGACCCCAGACATAAATGTATTAATACACTACACTTATTTACTGGAATTAAAGTACAAAACATCATACTTTCTATCAGTTTATAGTTAAACCTGATGATGTGGAACACTCAGGACACAGGTTCCTGTTATTGCTTACAGCTGTAAACAGTCCTTACAAAGAAACCACGTGTCCTCTGACTGTTCGTAAACATCGACACTGGAGACTCCTTCACTAAATCTTAAGCAAACATCTCCATCGAAACCAATTTCATTCTACACATCTTTATACATTTACGTAGGTCGTTTAATGTGAAGGTCCCTGTGAGTGAGCCATTGCTATAGAAATGATCACATATTAGAACGAGCTCGTTAATATCTCATTCGCAGCTGCGCCTTTTCCGAGCTGTCGTTATAGAAAATGAAGCAATGCTTTCTGACCAATCAGAGTTAAGAGAATTCAGCAGAGCTGTGTTGTAATGCTAATGAGTTTCCCCAACAGATCAGACTGAACATGAGTCATGTCGGAGTACTGCATTGCATTGTATTTTCTTTAAACTGGGGAAAAGGGCATCTGCATACCTCTTTGGAACAGTTTAACTAGAGTGCATGACAAAAGTAAATAACGTCTGCATAATTCAGAAACATTTGGAAACCTGTTGGCTTTGTTCAGTTATGTGGCCCACACCTGCTCAACCAGAACTAGGACAAACATGGCTACAGGGCGGCGAGTCGTTCACACAGATATGACACGCAACTGATGGTATTTTTAAGCACTGCTGCATATATTCAAAGCTCTATATAAAGATATGTCACGGCACCACATGCAAATACCGGCACTGCGGCCATGATGAAATGCAGCAGTTGACTCTTAAAGTTATCCGTTTACTAAACGTGTCTTTAAACACTCAAAACATTAAACTGTCTCAGAAAAACTACTGCTCTTTGCAAGATCTCTTTTTTGTGATTAACAGGGTTTTTTTTTATCAGTGGATAAGCAAAAGCACAAAATGCTAACTAGTGTTCATGTTAGAAGCATGAATATATTTATACAGTTTGGGCAACAGGACTGTGCTTTCAAAGTGAACATCATGCAGTATCACAGAAAATAAAAAATTCTTCTTGTGATCTTCAAGATGCTGAAAATTCCTGTTGGAAAAATCTCATAGAAGATTTCAAATATTTCATTGGAGGGATGTGTTCAGGTAACAGGGTTCAGTAAATGAAATATTAAGATACTTTTTTTTTTTTTTTACATTTAATTGTAAAAAAGGATCTCAAGCTAAAAGTGCAGTTCAAGATAAAGCGCAGAACATAAACATATGTAAATACAGTCGTTACTGGGATACAAATGACATCACCACCACCACCACCATCATCCAGTCATCTTACCCACACATTTAAAGACTTCTTTTACGTAAAGACGCCTTTCTTTCAGCAGAGAGCGCCATATAACAGCACATACAACTATTTTATAAACTGCAGCTGTTACTTAACTCATTAATAACATTAACACTTCCAAACCATTACACTTTCTCCACAGAGTTGTGGGAGTTTAGTACTTACCAGCCAGATTTCTTTGTCAACGATGGCCAAGTTTTAAATTGTTCTACTTATAAAAACTTTATTTTAAAATAAACTTTTATTTCTAAACGTCATAATCGAAATTATTTCTCCTGCAAGTTAAAAACGAATAACTTCAATTAAGCAAGACGATGTTATTGGCCCTCTTTAGCGACTTCTGAATCACGTGATCAAATAAGCCGCGTCCTAATAGATATATGAAGCTAAAAGTTCGAATGCATTCAGTTTAAGGGAAAATTGTCTTTTATTGTGTGATTCTGAAATAAAGAATGAACGAAACTTCGCTTACTCATGAAACAGTTGAAACAACGAACCACACATTAGCGTCGATTATGTTATTCAACGGTTTCGCGAGACTTCCGCCCTCACTACGAGATTTCCGCCCTGCACAACGAGACTTCCGCCCTTACTATTGCGCGCACTAAATTATGCTCTCGGGAGCGCGGGTAATTACAGCAGGTATCCAAGAATCGCTCCCTTCACCACATATATACTTCTGTTCATTTAATAAATCTGTTTTACTTCTTATTCAGACCTGCTTTTTATTGTAATTATTTTATAGTCTGATATTAGCTAGCATTATCATATATTCACTCACCAGAACTCTTTACTAACAACATTACTTGTGTGTGTGTGTGTGTGTGAGTGAGTGAGAGAGAGAGAGAGAGAGAGAGAGAGAGAGATTGATTTGTGATAAGTGCAATGTGCTCGTGTTTCCTGGGTGGATTTAGGTAGAAGCGGTGGTGATATTCAGAACAAGTGTAGAAAATAAAATAACATTATTACAGTTCTGCTGTTTTGGTAATGAGTTTTATAAAATTATAGCATAAACCCAAATCTAGAGGGTTTTTTTCTCCTCCTGCAGGAAACCTCCAGTACTTTATAACCTCATGATCATGATGTAACTAGATGGATAATAGAAATGGTGAAACATGTCTGATCCCAATGAGATAATCCTGGATCTCACTTTGAGAGCCGGAAGCTAATAATATATGACTGAAAATCCTCGAAAAATACCTTTATATAGCTATGTTTATGGTTACCCCAGTACCCCTGGGGATCAGTTTGGACAAATTATGGGTGAATTTAGCCACTGCCTGACTGACATAATACACATCTTTTCTTTTCTCACCATTACAGGTACTAACACGACCCTGTCTCTGGCCTTTTTTTGCAGATGGCTGATCAGGAGGAAGTGATGCGAGGCATTAGCAGGAAGCCTGGTGTGAATTATCCAGTGTTGACGCCTAACCTGAAGGGCTACAGAGCTGCTGTAAGTGCTAACAGTGAAAGAATTGTTTAGATTTTTTCCCCCCCACTCAAAAAAAAACTACAACTTTTATTTTCTAGATCAGTATTTAATCATTTCTGACTATGGAGCTCACCTTAAAAATTAATAGGTGAAGGCTGGAGCGAAGGAGGTGGCGATATTCGGCGCCGCCTCGGAGCTCTTCAGTAAGAAGAACATTAACTGCTCTGTGGAGGAGAGTCTGCAGCGCTTCGAGGAAGTGACATCAGCAGCCAAACAGGAAGGAGTCCTTGTACGAGGGTGAGACTGACGTTCCGTCTTCAGAGAGTTTATTCTTGAGCAGTGTAATATAGATCTGTTGGTTTTAATAATAATCAGTTCTTTATAGTATCATACAGTACAGTTTAGTTTTCGTGTCTGATTCCTGGTAGACTAAACACTAAACACTAAACACTTTTTGTTTCTCCAGCTATGTGTCCTGTGTCCTGGGATGTCCTTACGAAGGCAAAGTCTCGCCACTGAAAGTAGCCGATGTTGCGAAGCGTCTGTACGCGATGGGCTGTTACGAGATCTCCCTGGGCGACACGATCGGAGTCGGTACACCGGGCGGCATGTCCGAGATGCTGGAGGCGGTGAAGAAGGAGGTTCCGGTCGACGCTCTGGCTGTTCACTGCCACGACACGTACGGCCAAGCGCTCGCTAACATCCTGGTCGCTCTGCAGGTCAGACGCTCATCAGACTGTAAAAGCTGAACAGTGAGCGCACGCTTTCTGGAAGCTTCTTTACCTGTTTCCCTTTTGTCACCTCTGTAAATGCTGAAAGAGTTTAAAGCAGCTAATGATCAAATAATCTTTTTTAATACAAGTTTTTTTAATATGTTGTTTTAAAGACCTTTTCAAATACATTGTTATTGATAAAAAATAAATAAATAAAAAAAAAAATTTAATTAGTATTCATAAATTACATACTGGCATATTTCTGTGCAGTCCAGGATGTACCGGGAAAAAAAAACAACAACAACAAATGAAACAAACTGAAAAACAGAACAGAGATCTTTTTTTTCTATACACTCATCTCATTTCTTCAGTTTTGTCTTTGTTTATTTTCTCTTCATGTGGTTTCTTTTCTGCTCACGCAGAACGGCGTCAGCGTGGTAGACTCCTCCGTGGCCGGATTGGGTGGCTGCCCGTACGCTCAGGGGGCTTCTGGGAACGTGGCTACGGAGGACGTGGTGTATATGCTGCACGGACTTGGCATCCAGACAGTACGTTTACACGACATTGTGTGTGTGTGTGTGTTTTTTGTTTGTTTGTTTTTTTTTATTTGTTTATTCACTTGAGTATTAATCAGTGTGTAATGCCTCTGCGTCGTCGTACCTTTTTATTCATTTTTTTATTATTATTTCGCTCACATGAACAACAACTAAACTCTGAAGTGTATTTAAAGAGATTTTAAGCACCGCTCGGTGTCTCAAGGCACCGAGTGTCTTCTTCTAGCAGAGGGTGACCTGAGGAGAAGGAGGGGAGCAGGACGGACCGTGTTGTGATTTATTTTCACTCGTTTTTGTTTCTCACGGTCTGACGGAAGACGTACGAGGACAGAGGAGTTTATACTGTGCCGTTTCTCAGTAACATGACAACCTGGGGATTTTTTTTTTATGTCCTAATAAATCCAAGAGAGAAACAAAAGTGCGAATTGAGGGAACGACTGTTTATAGTCTACACAAGATCAGGACATGACTGTCCACGGTGTTAAA
>JAOTRN010000002.1:20719953-20732093 GCA_028566695.1 Bagroides melapterus | reverse complement strand
TGTTCCTAAAATCAAAACATTTCCTGAACAATTTTTCCTGGTGCTTCCCCATTTCTCCTTCATCCAGCACATCGACTAAAATAATCTGTGTTCTTCACGTCGACGACACCACCGAAGATGACCGAAGATCTGATTAGATTCTACACACAAGGATTTATTTGTTTTTGCTTATTTGTCTCTGTTTCATGAACTGTTTGAGTTGATTTCCAAAAGAAAAACAACCCCGCTGCATACTAATCCTTTTAATCTGGATAATGACACCAGTATTTGTTTAAACACGCATCTCGTGTAACAGCGTATAGTGAAATCTTTTCCGAAGATCTGCTGATGTTGATGCGTTAACACTTCGGTTTTCTTACTTTTGTTATCATTTCCTTTTCTCAGCGAGCGGTTTTCCTTCCCTTAAGGGCACAACGTTCCTTTCTGAAATTCCCGTAAGCTTGTTTACTTTATTTCTTTATTTAGCTCTAATCACGATGCTATCTAAGATTTGGCACACAGATCTAACGCTCTTACTGGCTTTTATAAATGTAGATTACGGATTATTCCACTTCCTTTCTGGATCAAATCAAAGCAGGTCATTTGTTCAACATTCAAATCTGATCTAAATCTAAAACGTTCAGGGAACAGGAAGATAATAAACGTCATGACGGTACGCTATAACGTTGATTATTTTGTCCTGACGTGTTTTATTCCTTTTACACCACAGCAGTTATAGTCAGTAGGAATTGAAATATATTTAAAGAATAACATCATGTACTTTTTTTTCCAATTTAAGTTCTATTTAAATTATTTAATGGATTGTCCATGAAACTTTTTTCTTGTTTTCAATAACGTTACAGCAGCTTGAAACAGTCACTCTTTTTTTTTTATTTACTTATGTGCTTATGGTAAAAACACAATGATTTAATTTATTTCCATTTTTAATTCACTAAGGACAAGTTTCTTTATATAACATTTATATTTTATTAATAAAAAACGTAAAAGAACAGCTCTCGGCGCGACCACGGCCAGTCACAAGACACCTGAAGCAGCATTTTGTTCCAATTAAAGATCTTTTTTCTCGTTCAGGTTTAATTCACTCGAGTAAACTCAAACATTCCACATCCCTCAGGCTTGATTCAACACGGCTCTGACTCACTCACGGCTCGCTCAGGTCTCGATGATGAGCAAACAATCCGCCTGAATAAACCTAACACTGGAGAAGAAGCACGGATCTGTTCGTTCTTCACCAGTGTTCTTAGCGCTGCACTGACCTGCCTTTCTTTTTTCCCTTTTTTTTCAGGATTGTTTTCCTTTTTGCTGGATGTTCTGAAATCTCCTTGGCTTTGATCCATGACAAGTCTGGGCACGTGTGGAATGTTCAAGTGTTCTGATGTATATGACACTTGTTCTGGAAAACAGAGAGAGAGGGAGAGAGAGAGAGAGAGAGAGAGAGAGAGAGTGAGGGGGAGAGAGAGAGAGGGGGGGGCGGTGGAAGACACACCCTCTTCTCAAATACCACTTTTTGTGCTATAAACAACTCAAAGCTCTTAATTCCATTTTCATCAATAATTGTTGTTTTTATTAATGTAATAGTAATTTTTAGGTCATTACCTGTTAGTTTTTTTTATTTTAGTGTTCTTTCTGTGTAGTGTTGTTTAAATATAAAGTAGTTCGAGCTACATTTTTTCATAAGTGCTTTATAAATAGTCATTATTATTATTATTATTATTGTTATTATTACATATTTGATTATTATTTCTCTCATTGCCTCTAGAATGTTCTAGAATGTTCTTCATTATCTCTGAAGTGTTTTGGTGGAGTTTTTTTTTTTAGTTTTTTTTTTTAGGACTGTTCAGACTGTAGGATAATATTCCAGACAAGATCTTTATAATGTCATCCATTTAACAGTTTGTTTATTGTAAGAAAATACAAAAGCTACCTGGCAGTGTGTTTTTTTTTCTTTCAGGAAAGATGAAATAAACATTCTCCTGAGCTGTGGAAAAATTTCTCAGCATTTCAACTCTGATGTCATGAAACTCATTAAAATCACAAGAGAAGTCCAAAGGTGTAGACTTTTGTGTAAAGATATCACAATGGCATGTCGAAGGTCCTCCCTGGATGTCATGGCTGTGGAAGTTCATGTCCTTTCATCTGAGGCTAATACAATTTCAATTCAATTTATTTGTAAAGCTCTTTTAACAATGGCCATCGGTTCAAAGCAGCTTTCCAGAAGCATAAAAAAGCAGAATAAAAATGATAAATGTTAAAATTAAGTAGCTATTTATCTCTAGCGTCTATCCTTAATGATCGACCCTGAGGCGACGGAGGTGAGGGAAAAAAAAGGCCTGAGATGATATGAGGAAGAAACCTTGAGAAGAACCAGACTCAGAAGTAAACTTCATCCTCAAAATTGTGTCCGTGCTAGCCGTCGTGCACGTTCTTTCTTACTTCCTGGATGAGCTTATATCAGAATGTGTACAAGTTATGTGGACTAGCTATGTGTGCTAGCTAAATGGAAATAAAGTGGCAAAGAACTAGATGAGAGGCATTCAACATTCAATGAAAACAGCATCCAGGTGTTCAAAGTTGAACTGGAGATCCTTAACAGAAGACAAAGAAGTGACTGTACAATAGCAATTCAAAAGAAAGAAAGAAAAAAAACAGGCTGCAATCTGAGAAGCTTTTGAACCAACTCGTGGAGATCTCCATGTTTGCTTTGTTGTCGTTTCCAGTCAGTGTGGTTCAAGAAACTTGTTCAAGCTCGATCCTGAGTTGTTTGGTCCGTGTTCGTCGTTTCAGTTACCGTGTATAAAACTACAGAAATCATTCGCCACTCGCTTTTCTTCTTTAAATGACTGCAAAAATTTCATCTGAGCTGTGGATCTTCTTATAAAGTGCTTCCAGACATCATTCTGTCAATTCTTTAGTGTTCTTTAAATATACAGGATGAGGGACATCAAGGAAAAGAAGTGTGAGAATTGAAGATTTGTGGCGAATCTCAATCTTCTTCCAAAGTCCTGCATTCACATCTGTCTGATATATAAGAACAAGTGAGTCTCCATGGTACAGCAAGGTAGTGGACTGTTGGAGGGAGTACATTGTAAATGCTCCAAAAGTTTGTAGACCACAAGTGAGAACTCAGATTTCATCTTGTTCTTGTGCTCAAAGTCCATTGATAAGATCTCTCTCCGTCTTGAATATGTAAAAGCGTATCTCACTGTTAGGCAAAGCTAAGGTTCGGAGCTGAAGCCCTCATGAAAACACTTGATTTGTAATCTACAGGTGGGACACCCAGCTTGGACTTGGTCTTGTACTGTGGTTTGTGTTCCAGTTCATGCATGGGCAGCGTGCAGTTGCTATCCTGGTCCCGACTTGGAGGCTTGTACAGAGGCATGGCTTGTGCTCGCCGACTCCTGGAGTGCTTGGCACAGCTGGAAATGCGCTTGGCCAGGAGATATAAGATCTCGCAGATGTTCAGAACAATGCAGATGGCTGAGGCTCCCACCATGAAGTAGGTGAACATCTTCTTTTCAGTGGGCCGGCCGATGTAACAGTCCACCACGTTTGGGCACGGGAAGATCTGGCACTTGACGACTCGGGGAAGATGAAAGCTATGGTAGATGTGGTGAAGGATGTAGAGAAAGGCCACCTCAATGCCTGTCTTGGCTAAGAGACTGATCAGGTAGGTCCACCAAAGGCCTCCATGCTTCTTGCCTGTATCGTCGTAGAGCTTGGCATCAGCACCGTGTTTGGCACGGTATTTGCGTTCCCGTTCATCCCGATACTTCACGTGCATGACTACAAGGAGCGACGGGCAGGTGACGAAAATGAGCTGCAGTGCCCACAGGCGGATGTGAGAGATGGGGAAGAAGTAGTCGTAGCATACGTTGGGGCATCCAGGCTGCTTGATGTTACAGTCAAAGTCCTTCTGGTCATCACCCCACACTCGCTCTGCTGCTACCACGTACACCAGGACACGAAAGACGAAAACCACCGAGAGCCAGACTCGCCCGAACGCCGTCGAGTACTTGTTCACCCCACTGAGCAGGGCCTGGAATGTTTTCCAGTCCATAGCTCGGACTTCTTAGTCTCCTAATACCTAAAATTCTTTTTTATCCTTTTTTTTTCTTCACACCACTTGATCTCTTTGTACCACTTCTACTACTACTGATTTTTTTTTTCTGATGATGGGTCTCAATAGACTCTGGGGGAAAAAAAAATAAAAAACAAATAAATTATTGGGTTAATGTAGAAACTGGCCACAATTTCCATAAACAAAAAAAACAACAAATAAAATCCACACACTGTACTGTAAAATGAGCTGGCTATTAGCTAGCTATATGGAAATCTACCCAGTGTTATCCCTGCAAGCTAATCACACATAAGTGTCCAGTTAGCAGAAAAAGTTGAAGCTTATTTCAAAACATTGCCATGGGATAAAATAAGAAATTGTTCATCTGATCTTAGTCCAGACTTCTGTGTTGCTAAATCCTACGCCTCAGTGATTAAGTCATGTCTAAAGTATGCTGCTAATCAGTTTAATAACGCTTGCAAATCTGTTTCAGTTCACTGGGAGCTCTGAGCTTTAAACCAAAGCTAGGAAGTAGTTTAATCTAATATATTAACACCAGAAGTCAAGGCTAGTTCAGTAAATCGGTTGTTACTGCAACTTCTTTACACATTTTTCAACATATTAACTTTCCAGTTTAAGTTCCAGTATGTCTTTTTTTTGAAGGCATGTGTCGTGATCAAGGCAGGTTATAAATAAATAAATAAAAAAAATACAAGAGCAGGTTATAAATAAAAATAAATGCACGTTTAAATAGCTTGAGTTTTGTGAACGTTTGTGTAACGTTAATGTTGTCAAACAGGTTGAACACACTCCAGAACGACTTCTAAGTGCAAGAAAACTGACCGAATCTTAGGACTGACAAACACTGACATTTTAAAAATAACCCAAGTTTTATTAAAGAACAAAACAACAACCTGTGGCAGAGTTTAAGCATTAAGTTATTAAGAAAATCCACATAGTTGGAAAACGTCAGCTGATGTAAGTACGAGTTAAATCAACACGAGCTTTATTTTTATTTATTTGTTTTTATCAGTGTGTTTTTGCTTTAAAACTGTGTATAGTTTAGAGTTTTATCTAGTGTACACACTTCCTTTTTTGGTTGGAAGTTTGATTTTATTTTATTTTATTTTAACGCCAAACACTAGTGTTGATATAAAGCTCCCAGTACTATTCATATAGAGCAGGTTTATAAATATTTGTTTTTACGCCTTCATAAATATTAAATATATAAGCATTTAATAAATAATGTGCTAATACGGTTGCTAGTGTTGGGGTAAATCCTGTAGTCAAAAACAAAATAAATAAATGTTAAAAATCAGGCGTTTTTTTTTGTGTTTGTCTCTCTCTCTGTGTCTGTCGCTCGTCTCTACTCCTCTTCCCGGGTTGCTGTACATAAAGTTACACATATAATAAAACAGAATCTTAAAATCTTTTAACTTACTTCAAATTAATCCCAGTCCAGAAGTGAAAGAAACTGATTCCACTGATTCCCTGCTTGGTTAAATTTCCTATCTGTGAAAAATGTTCGGACTCCATACGACCTGAAGCTTGTAAAAATGGATCTACAGCATCTTGTGAGGGTGGAGTAAAAAAGTTCCCCATAACTTTTGCTATTTGGAAGTTTGTGTTGCCAGATTTCCACACAATCCCCCGCAAGACGTTTAATGAGCTTTAAAAGCTTTTAATTAGACATGTTCTGTTACAGTAAGTTATTAATATACATGTTAAAGCTTTTACTCTATAGAAAGGTCTGTTATATCTATGGTTACCATCTATGGTTTTTCATCCCTCGTGTATAATGAAATCTAAAGTATAATGAATATATATAATGCAGTGGTTGCCAGATTGGGGTCTGGAGAATCACTGTTTTCTTCATGGTAACGTCGTTCCCTAACGGCAGCGTGCTATTTCAGCATGATGATGCTCCCTGACACACTGTGAAAACTGTTATCAATTAAATTGAATGAGTTTTCAATTAAATAAATTACTCTTTTAAGCGTGTTATGAGGTGAATCAGTTGTCTAGAGTGAATGACAAATGAAAAAAAGATGCATTAGCATGACTATTCATTTTACAAGAAGGTAGAATGAGAGATAATTAAATGAATTAATTAAATAAAACACACATCAGGGTGTATTGTTATAGGTCGTGATAATCTAGGATGGTTTGATTACACAGATTTACCACCAGGAAGTGGATTATTTTCCTAGAACACCAAACAGTAATTTTAATTTCCCTAAAGAAAGCTAAAGATTCTTATTTATTAAAAAAAAAAAAAAAGACTTATTATACTATTGCATTTATTGTCACATCTGTAGAACTTCCATGAAGTCATTTAGCTGTTGTTATCATGATGTAGTAGCTACAATCAGTCTTTCCCTCACCAGCTTCTATTTCTTTAATAAGTTATCTGAGCTGTTCCTATAGAAACAAGAGCAATAATGTAAACTTGCGATGTGCAACTGTATTAATGTCACAGCTACTGTTATAGAAGAAAAGATCTTCTGACCAATCAGAGACCAGATTTAAGCTTCACTATAAAGTGTGTCATATACAGTATACAAGTTATAATAACCTTTAAATGAACAGATATGGTGAAAATAGTGTATCGCTAAAACATATTTTGTGCCTTAACGTACTTTAACACTCAGTGTTGATGAGTTATATATTACTGACTACTGATACAGAGGATTCGGCTGAATAAGTTGTTAAAAATGGAAAAAACTGTGAAAGGTAATGGGTTTTTGCAGGTTTTTATGTATTTTTTTATTTTTCTTTCTTTATTTGTTTAAAATAAAGTATTATTTTTTCTTATTCATTATCTTGCCTTTTTAAATAGATATTTATGCCTGAAATGAATATAAATAAATGTATAACTCAACACAAGTACAAATAAAATTAGTTTTTTGTTTTTATTTTTTAATATTCATCGCATAAGATAAAACTGCACTCTTGAACATATCCTGGTGATGAATGTATTAATATAAGGTGAAGTTTAGTACATTCTTTTAAAAAGTAGTAGTTATTTAAAAAATGTAGAACGTAAAAATATACGTGAACAGCAGAAGGATTAGCTCTGGATCAGATATTTCATCGCTGACTAGAAGTTTATCTAAAAAAAAAAACCCAACCTGACAGTAACTGTCCTGTTTGACGTGTTTTAACAAAAGAATTGTTCTCATAAACAAGCTCTGTCTGAACTTGTCCAGAATTTGCACATGAGAAGGACGTGTATTACCCGTAATAGTGTACCAGCTGTCTGATCTTAGAGACCTCAGATTATAAAGTACTGGGGCTTACAGGGACAATCAGGGGTTAAAAGGAACAGATTCAGTTTTCTGCCTCTTTGTGGTCTGATTGTATGAGTGTCTGAGTTCAGGTGAAGGATTTATCCTCCCGAGATTGTTCTGTGAAGTTGAAAAGAAATATAAAGTTACCGCTGCATTATTTTAGTGTTTTAAATAGAAATATGTCCGTTTAGTTTCTCAGTGTTTTTAGACCCAGCAAGAACGTGTTCAGAATTTTTTCTTTTTTTGTATTAACGCTTTATTGCAAGATAAGTTCATGAACTTCTGATTTTTTTTCCTTCCTATAAAAGCTATTAGGAAGAAATTAGTTAAAAAGAAGGCAAGGACAGACAAAAGCTTGGGTGTGTATGTTTTAACTGAAGGAAATAAAAAAGTGTGGGTAGATTATGTAAACGGGAAAATCTGAAATATTTAATCTGGTTAAGCAATCTTCTTTTGACCTTATTTCTTTACAATTTTTTAGATTTGTATTTTATTTATTTATTTTATTTTATCCTTTTAAATACTGTATGTACTCCATTTTCTTTATTTTTCTTCTTTTTCTTCTTGCTTAACTATTTCAAAGAAATTATTTCCTCTTGTACTGACTTTTTTGACAATATTTAGATGTGTATTTTATTTATTTATTTAATCCTTTTACATACTGTATGTACACCATTTTCTTTATTGTTCTTCTTTTCCCCTCATTTTGACAATCTTTGACAATTTTTAGATTTGTATTTTATTTATTTATGTATTTATTTAATCCTTTTACATACTGCATTTACACCATTTTCTTTATTTATATTTTTTTATTTTTATTTTTGCTTACCTTTTTTCAGCTATTTTAATCCTACACCTAAATTTTTTTTTACTTTTTATGCATATATTTATTTTTTTTATGTTTTTTTCCCCTACATAAACAGGAGTCTATCCTTAAACCACCCTTCATTGTGGCACATTGTGTGTTGTCTGTGTTTTCAAGGATTTCCCCCCATCAAAGGCCTCCACTCCCTTCCTCAGGAAAATGGAGAATTTGTCACATCTCCATGAAAACACAACCATAACCATCTCCATGCGCCGTTCTGACTCACCACAAAAACCTGCTTGATCCAAACCCACACATAAACGAGTGAACGGCAGAAATGACTCCCTCCTGGAGCCGAGTCTGGGCTGTGGGACTGCCGTGCAACGCCGTACCACGTGTCGACTTGTGCTTCTTTCTTTACTCAGAGATCTTCATTTCTCCAGATAAACATAGATTATCATCAGATGATTTCAATATTAAATCAGCATTAGTGTGGGTCTGAACCTGTCTGTTCCTGTTGGAGAAAATATTTGATGTCTTTAGGGAGTGGCGGTGCATGTGCAGTGGGTGTTTGTGTAACTAGGAGACGTGTGATGCCATGAAGATGTTGAAATCGTGCCTATGGCAAGAAAGAACAAGACGGCTACTGAATGAACAGGAAAATCTTCTCCTGAGCTAGAGACTGGGGTGTCCCTAGTGTTGAACCCTACAGGCATGGACTAAATGACCTCATATCAGAAAATGGGTCCTGTAGTGAGAACTCAAGGGTTAAGCGTTAAGGGTTCTTCGGTTTGTCTTTTTTGAAGAACCTCTTTTTTGAAAGTTCTTTACACTATAAACTCTACAATAGTGTTCCTCAATCCAAAAGGGTTCAGGAACTTTTTATTCTAATTGTTCACAAGTTACCTTCAATGAGTTCTTCTTCATATGATCCAAAATACAGCTGCATGACTTGTTTCAACCTTCTTAAGTTCTCCCACAAACCCCTCTGTTCCTGCGCTCCCTCCACTGGGTTCTCCTGTAGCTTCTGCATCAGCTTTACAACACATCTTTCCTCAAAGCTCTTACATTTCTCCAGTATCACCTGCTCCACAGGTCCCACCATCTCTCACGGTACAAGAAGGTACGCTTCAAGGTTCTTCTCTGTTCTGGCACTTCATGGTGGAATAAACCTTAACTTGATGTCCAAACAAAGTCACTTGCTGTCTTCAAATAACGTATGAAGAACTCCCTTGTCCTGAAGCGTTAAACTAGCACTGTTTAAAAAAGAAGGTGCATCTGAATGTTCCCTTCCTGAAGAACTTCTCTGATGAGTAAACAATTTACACTATATATGTGACCTGTATTTGTTTTTCTTGGAAAAGAACGTGCTTCACAAGTTCCTCGGAAAAGTACGGCCTATCTTCCCGAAGAGGAACAATCTCTGATCATGTGATGTATGGATAAAGATCACGTTTAAACGTTCTAGAAGAATTCTCTTAGATTAGATGTTTAAAGGGTCTATATAAAAAAACAGTAAAAGAGTGTTTACCAATCAAAGAAGGTTCCAAAGTAGAAAATAACTATTACCCTTATCTGAAGAACGTGTGTGGAACCTTATATATGTTCTTCTTTTTTTGAAAGCTAAGGGTTAGGGTAGTGAAGATGTTCTACTTGGAACCTTTTCTGATGTGAGGAATAAATAAAGCAGAGAAGGTTTAATGGATCTACAGAAACATCTAAAGAGAGTTTTCCAACCGTGGATGGTTCCTGGTGGACATCTTCATCATGTCTATCCAAAGACCTGGTGAGGAACCTTATTTTGTTTCAAAGTTTGTGCAATAAACGATTTACACATCAAGATAAATGATCTAAACCAAAGACAACGGGTAACACCCCATAACAAACGTTTTGGCTCCCTGAACAATACAGTTTGGAATGTTTTCCCTGAGATTTCTGGTAAAGATGTTCGTTTTGGAGATGGAAGACGGATAAAGAAAGCTGAGTTGAAACTCGCTCGTCCAGCCGTTACTCAGGGTGGCTCTTTTTTGCGTGCCGAGGCATGCCTGCGCAAAAGAGTCGTCTATCTGCGTGAAAGTAAATCATTTGATTCTGGGATTCTAGGAGGTTTGGCTCTCATGACGAGGAGGTTGTGAGGTTTGATCCCACACCCTGTGATAAGAGAACTGACGTGAAATATGTAGTTATGTAACGTAGAACCTGTTTACTGTGGTAATGCTGTAATGATAGGGTTTTTCTTTTTTCTGTCAGGAGGGTGTGCCATAACTGTCACAGGACCAGCAAGCCATTAAAATACAGGGCGTTCAACAAAACAGGAAATTAAAGGTCCATAAACGTTGTTATGAGTTGTGACAAAATCTTCACTGAGTTGCTGGTTTGATCATTTGCATAAGTTGGATAACTTTGGGGATTGAAAAGTTGAAACAGGAAGGAAATGGTCAGAGGGATTATTAAAAGTCCTGTGATTCAAACCCACGACTTCCAGGTGACTCGCACCAACCAAGAGCTCAACAGCTTCAGCGTATTTATTCCTCAGGAACTGATCAGATTTTTCTGAAGAATAAATGATAAATACAAATGATAATTTTTTTTTTTTCTTGTCAGTTTTTGTATTGCAAATTCAAAAATTCTAAATTATTATTAGTCCGAAGAAAGCCAAAACGTGTGTGTGAGTATTTAATCCTCCTGGTTCTGAAACTCCAGATGAAAGATACTGTCTTAATGAGGATACAATGGAATCATAATTGTTCTTCTCAGAGCTATGGTGAATATATATTTTCTCTATATTTTCAAGAGTTCTGCATAATTTAAGTCCGTATGCTAGAGTGGCGAGAAAGAAACTGCATGAAAGCACACGTGGAGAGGTATTTTTTGGTGTGATGAGACAGAACTCGAGATATTTTGGGTTTTGGGAAAGGTTAAAAGTGTTTTGTGTGGTACAATCCAAGCCAAAGCTTTGCCTCAGTGAATACAGTGAAACATGGTGGTGGGAGCATCAAATACTGGACACTGAACCACTGAAACTTGGGTGAAACTCCACCTTTCAGCAGGAGACTGGACCTGAACACAAGGCACAAAGCAAAGAAACTGTTTAAAAACAAACATTTTTGGCCAGGTTGAGGTCTTGATCTGACTCCTGCTGAGATTCTGTGGCACTGATTGTTAACTGGAATCAACAGACAACATCCAATCTACCTGAAGAACCTGGAGCACCTCAGCCAGGAAGTAGAGTGCTAAGAAATTCACAGACCACAACACGCTTACCACTGTTACGGCCGCTAAAGTCGCTTCTACCAAGTACTAGTCTGAAGGGGGCAAATACTTATGCACGCAATGTATTTCAGTTGATAACTTTTACGGAGGGTTGAATACTTTTGCAAAGGCCAAGCTCTAAAACAATACGACTTCAGAAGATTCTGTACTACAACGAGCGCCGCTGAATCCTCGATTCTGATTGGTCAGAAGGTGTGGGTTCATTTTCTTTAACAGCAGCTCTGACTGTATTAATGCACTAGTTAACGGCTTACCCACGGACTCAACAGGTATTCTGGACTCTGAACATACTCTCAAGCCTAAGATCCAGATGGAGCATTAAAATGTTTATTTATTTCTTTTTTTTTCTTTTCTTTTTTTCTTTTTTTTTAAGGAAGGAGTTCTATTACAGGGATCGGTAACATGAGCCATGATTTCTTCCGAACTTCCAGCGAACAGTTTTGCAGATATTCCACAACTATAAACAAATCAAAAGGAAATGCTGGCAAACTGAATAAATAAAGAATTAAACACAGTATAGCAATAAATCAACACGGAGGATTAATAAAGTACAAAACTTGCTTTAATTGAGAAACATTTCAGGCTGCACATGGATTTAAAAAAAAAAAAAAAAAAAAAAAAAAAGCCAAGGAGAAAATGGACCCAAAACAAACGACAGGAAAAAAAAAAGGTGGTTTGTTTAAAATAAAATGTAAAAAAAAAAACGCCCAAAAAA
>JAOTRN010000002.1:20682450-20693634 GCA_028566695.1 Bagroides melapterus | reverse complement strand
ACTATGGTGAGCCGCTCGCTCTCGTTGCCAAATAAAGTGAGACGGAGCGATGGCCATCACCTGAGCACACACACACAGTATAGGAATGTTCAATAAGATTATCAGAGTATGGTCATTATAAGTTTTTTGTATCTCTCTATTGACATTTTCAAAATGAATGACAAAATATCCCAATTTGTGTGTGTTTATTAATACAATGTTCTAGAAAGAACCCATATACTGTAAATCATACGTTACTCTGATTGTAATTTGATTCTTGATACTGGCTTCATGATTTATGAATATTTTGAACAAAATTTACATGAAGAGTAATTAAGACTAAAAAAATTATTTCAGAATCATCAGTGTGTGTGCAATGTCACAGAAATCCAGGTGTAGCTTCATAACAAGCCAGAGGTGACAGCTGTTAGGAAAAACATCAGTAACGAGCCATTAGGAAGAGGTGTGGTGGATGATTACCTCCTCACAGCAGCGGCGGCTGACTGCAGCTCGGTACTCGATGCGAGCCCATAGCTTATCCCTTTGCTTCAGGAAATGAGGGAACCGTTTTCTCCAACTCTTTCCCAGAGCCCAGGGGAAGATCTCATACTTCGACTCTTCCTCATCTTCCTCCATGGTGTTTGCAAGGTATCTATGACACAGACCTTGAGTGAGACAGTCAGGGCTAAAAGTCTGAGATAACTAACAAGAACTATTTTTTTTTTTTTAATTTTATAAAACCAATTTAACACAGCTGAAATCATTATTGACTTTAGATTTAATATTGAGTATAAATGTTTGCTCAATGTATATTAAATAACTAATTAAAATCGTTTGCTTTGAAACGCTGGACCTATTCATTCAGACGAAAACACATAATATGACTGAAGCTTTGTCTCACCCACATGACTGCTTTGGACACAGCAAGAAACAATGTTTGGGGAAAAGGCTTGGGAAATAAGCTTGCGGAAATTCCATGAACTCATATCAAAAATATGTTTTCTGTTTATAATAAATTTGTATTTCACATATGCAACCCAAATCCTAGCTGCAGAACTCAATAGGAGCCGCAGTTCATCGTCTTGACCACAAGATGTCACCAGTGCGCAGTGTATTAAAAAGTTAAGACGTTAGGAGTCATTCACTGGATAATATAGAAACCTAATTTTATGTATATACTGAACCTATATACATGCAAATGATATATTAAACTCTTTATGTAAAAATAATCACTAATTGCTTGTGTTGTTGAAAACCCAAATTTATACCAGCTTTTTAAATGTTCAAAGAAATAAATGGACTTCTATGATTAACATAAAGAAGTTGCATTAGGATTTCTACTGAAATACTGCTTTAATAAAATGAACTTACAGAGCAATAAAGAAGTTCATCCTGCTGTGCTCACTGATGCTGTAGCGTGCCCTCTTAAAGTAGACAAATGTCATGGCTAGCAAATACTACAATGTAAAAGAAGATAAATAAAAATGGTTTAGAAGCTACAAGATTTCCAAGTGTAATAGTATAGAACTGAGTAGATTGGTAGCTTGTTTTTCTGTTTAAATTTAATTTAATTTGTCTTTAGTACCTTATCTGTAATTTTACAACAGCAGTCCATCCACAGAAAATCCTGGATGAGGTCATCATCTAAGAAAAAAACAACAAAAAAAAAAAACAAGTCACAGTAGGAAACTGTATAAGAATTTGTAAAATGAATAATATTCATGATTAACCTCAACATTATTATCCAGATTCTTGGATACTATATGATCTACAAGTATGCAGATACCTGACCAGCACACTCATATGAGCTTACTGACCTCCTGTGTGTCCATATACCTTTGACCATACGGTACACGTCTTAAAAATTAACAAGTTCTTTCATATTAGGTAACATACATTATAACTGAATTCAATTCAAATTGATATCAGTATATTTGACATCCCTAAAAAAAACAGACTGGTGTGAAATTACAGATTGTTCGCTGGAAAAAACTAATGCAAATGAATGAGTCTATATATAAAACGAGTCTGAACTTCACATAATTTGGAAAATCCATTGTTTAGTTGATCCTCACAAGCACACACTGTCACAGTTGTAAACACAATGGCTTCCTTCTTTCATGAGTGAAGTAAAGAGCCACATCTGTTTTGCTTCCAGGCGGATGGATAACACCCGCAACACATTGTCCCTGAAATCCCATGGAATCAGACGACAACTTTGAAACTCCTGAAGTGTGTCTAATTTTGTGTGCCATAAGCACCAGACCTTCCACTGGTCATGATGTGCTGTCTGATGCAGAGACTATAGGGCACTACCCTTGAATATCTTCATACATTTAAAAACAAAACAAACAAACCAAAAAAAAAAAAAAAAAAAATCAGTGATTTGACCAGAACTGACCACAGAAGACCTCAAACAAGTAGGGGCCAAAGGCAGATATGTGTATTTTATACTAACATTTACGGATCCAAATGCAAATCTGTTCAACACGACAGGATTGGACTGAATCCATTCAGATTCTTTGTTGTATTGGTCTGATACCAGTCCTGGGTTTTGGGTTGGTTTTAGCTTTCGGTCTAACAATATCATCAAACTTTGTATAACGTCCTGCCACAATGCCTTGTTTCAGTATGACAGATTTATTATGCTAAAATAAAACAACAAAATGTTAAAAACTGTGTGCCTCATATCACCTCACATGACCCTCACCAAATAGCCTGAAGAAGGCAGCCATCTCTTGGCGCTGGACGACCAGGGTTGCACCCCATGGCTGTTTGCTTAGGCAGGAGATATGACTGTGTTGATTTGTGCCGTTGTTGTGGCTCTTCCCTGGTGGCCCTTGAGGGCCCTGAACGTTTGGACGTTTCACCCGAAGACCTCGTCTCAGTTGAAGGCTGTGTGCTGCCGCTGATCCGATACGTAACGTGATGGATGGTGGAGTCTCTGCAGGGTTTAGCTGCTTCATCATGTTCCTACAGCCTGAAAGGATGTGTTTAAAAAAAAATTTGATTCTTAGACAGATTCTTTTACACTCTCTTACAACACAGCCATGATTTACTAGATTATTTAATACTAATATCAGATATACAACAACATATTATAAAGTATTACACAGCCAACAGTGGTTTGTGATTGGTTGTTAGAACATTCTGGAAATTACTGTTTTTGTTTCCTGAAATGTTCTGGGAACCTTTTTTTAGTCCCCATATGATTTTCCACCATATTTACTGGAAATATGTCTTGATGCATAAAATCTTGTATTTTGTAATAACCCAAAATGGATAAAAGAACATTCCACTAATATTCTGGCAAGCTTTCAATTATTTGATCCTCTTGGTAATGTTGCCCAAACCTTAAAGCAGTTGTACACAAGCCTATATGCTGAACTCTGTTGAAGATACTTCTCAGAATTTCCGAGTAGGAATTCCAAGCAAAAGTCAGAGATTTTTTTCTACTTAATTGTAATTGAATGCAGCATATCAATTGTATTTTTACATAAATCGAAATGTTTTACAGAAATGTTTACATTTGTACCCAGAACGGAACATTGCACAACAATAATCAAACCTAAAAACATCATACAAACTTCCAAAATTTCTGTAAGACAATGCTGTGGGAACATTCCTATAAGATTGGTTTGTAGTTAAAAATAATATCTATTTGGGAAGTTCCTTTTATGAGACAATAAATGAACATTACAGGAACGTTCTTGTTTGTGGTTAGAAAAAAAAAAGTTGGGAAGTGTTTTGACCCTGAAAGAATGTTAGCTTTTAATTACAAAAAGAAAAGATAATATCTAAGAAAATATCTCTCTTCTCTATAAGAGAACCAGAACTTTTGAAGCATTAACTTCATACCACTAACCAAAATGCAACATTACCAGAACATCATGAGAGAAAGCCAAAGAGGAAACCAAATGTTAATGTTCGGGGAAGGTTTTGTGTTTCCTGGGTTAAAAAATGTTGAACAACGAACAATATTTGAATGAATGAATGACTGACTGAAAAATAATTCGCTAACATCTAGCTAACACAGCCTCATTAGAATATACTGTACTAGCTCGTTCGTTAACTCATTAGCTCATGCTAATTCGCAACATGAATAAATAAATAAATAGAAACAAACCTAAACATTTCAGCCTATTAATTTCCTATTTATCTATTAGAGGAAAACCAAATAAAACTGGATGATAATAAGAGAAAATGCCAAATTACATAATTAGGACCGGATGGTAATCACTTAGCTAGTGTAAAGCTAGCTGCTTAGCTTTCAGCTAAATGTCAGGCGAAATCATCAAAAATCGTCAAAATGAGCTGAACAGACAATAAAGATAATGTAAATATACGTGAAACTTCTAAACAGCGATTAAAAAACACACACAAAAAAACAATATATTTTATTTAATTTTACCTACTTTGGATCCTTTCATACGTAAGCACGGCATCTAGTGGCGCGCGCACACCTGCTCCCGCTCTAAGTCTTACTCTAATGAGGTGAATCAAATCAGTTACAATGAATCGTTCATGATTTGACTCTTTTGATTCATCGCCATAGACAGGCACCGTTTTATTTATTTTAATGTGGTAAGTTTTTATTATTATTATTATTATTATTATTATTATTATTATTATTATTATTATTATAGTCTCACTCTAAAGAGCCGAATCTTTCGACACAAGATATATTTTTTCATCCTGTAATTTTTCCTCACCTTTTTTCTTATGAAATACATTTTCTATTATTGATTTCTTTACTGATAACAGGATTTCTCTCTCTCTCTCTCTTTCTCTCTGTTATCATGATTAACTCAGAGTGTGTGGTGAAAGTTTCTATTCTCCAGATTGGTATTGCAAACTTCTACACAGCCACCACATTGCTACTGTCCGTTACTGTTATTGAGGTTTCAGACACACACGCACGCACGCACACACACACACACTCACGCAAACATGCACATGCAAAATATATGACTTTTTTTCTTTTTATGGGTGTGAAGTGAAAAGACCAGAACGGTGTCTGTTGCTGTTTCAGAAAGGCGTGTGCTGCAGTTTCAGAAGTGTTAAACAGACTGAGGATTCCCAAAACCACGGTGTCAAACAGAAAGAAAAAATGTTCTCATCTAATACAAACATAACCGTGTTCTTATTAAACTTCATAGTGCAGTGAAGCCTAAAGCCCTAAATGACATTATTGATGCTTAAAAGTCCTGCCGAGTTACATTCGTTGTTTGTTTACACTTCAGACAAGTTAATCTGTTTAGCTATTAGCTTAACAAATGTATTCCAAAATAAATGTATCATGTGCATCAACTAAGTGTTTAAAATAAATCATTGTTTTAATTCACATTTGCATTTTTAAACAAACTATTTTACACTCTGAAGTAAAAATTATATATATCTTGTATTATCTTGTATATATCTTGACTGTATCTTGTATTATCATTATTTATATTATTTAAAAAAGATCCTTTTCCTTTCAGTATGGAAAATTTATCTTAAAGATGACATTTTTTCCTGCAATTAATTAAAAAAAAACATCCACTTAACATGGAATTAGGACTAGAACATGTGATGTCATCACGGATGCTCAGTGTCAACAGTAAACAAACAGCGATATCTACAGAAATGCTTTAACAGAAGTGCTTTATTTAGGTTGATCAACACAGACACGTTATTTACTTTAATCTATAACACTTAGCATTTAATTTGCAGTCTTTAGAAGCTCATTGACAAACACAATTTTGAATTCAATTAAATATTATTCACCTTTAATTTGAATCTTATACATTTCAAGGTTATTAAAAGTGTGCATCTGCACATCATTTTATTTGTTAATTGTTTGAATAATTGTAACTACATATCATTATATGAAAAATAAAGAAAACTAACAAATGATCTATAAAGGCAAACTATTTGTTTTCATGGACATGTGTCACATTATATAGACATAAAGAAATGTTACATTTTTATCTTGGACCACAAAATTTAAATTCTGTTGTTTTGGGGTTTTTTTTGACAAAACAAACAAACAAACAAAAAAACAAAACAAAACAAAAAACAAAAAGGCAGTATATTACTTAAAAGTTGCCTATGAATGATTGACTGTACTCACTGGATACATCAATGTTGACTTATAATCTTAAATCAAAAGTTTAAAGTGATACAGAGAAAGTTCCAGAACAGTTGTGGACATTTTTACAATATGAATATCAACACAATTATTTGCAGACTTTTAAACTCTTGCAGATGTTGTAGGGACTGAAAGGGAAAAGAGCACGTATTATTTTGAGCTGATATGTTTTTGCTTTACGCAGGCATTGTTCTCGTACACTTTTTATCGTGCTGCATATGCTTTCGGCTTTCTGAAAAAAAAAGAATGGAACAATGATCCACAATGTTAGACACGAGAAAGAACCACAAGATGTCCACAGTGCTGCTAAAGACTAAAGACAATGATGTTAACAGTGAATTATAATCATTATAATGGGTACTAGATGACTTGCAGATATTTATTAATTTTCAGTAATCGCTTTACTGCAAAAAATGACTCTTATGTAGTAGTTTTGTCTTAAATTTTGTCTTAAATCAAGATGCACTTTCTTGATGAGCAAATTGACCTAAGAAAATAAGTCTAGCTTTTAGCTAAGAAAAAATGAATTTGTGCTTAAGACAAGTAAAGAAATCTGCCAATAGGGTAAGAAAAAAAAATCTTGAAATAAGTAAAATTTTTTCGTAAACACTAAATTCAAGAAAAATTCACACAAATTCACTTAAATTTGATATTTTTGTCAAAAAACTAGACTTATTTTCTTGTCACTTTACTTCACTTTTCTTTATCTTGATATATAACTTTTTGATATTTGTACTGAAACAAAACAAAACTACTAAGTAAGAAAGTCATTTTCTTGCAGGGTAATGGTTAAGCTTGTGTTGGATTTGGAACATGGGAGATTAGGTGGGAAGAGACCTTTGGTATCAGATTTGATTTCCAAGTTTTGAACTTGAGTTTACAGATTTGAAACTAAGTCTGTAAGCAATTGAGATTTAGCAATACATCAGTTGCAGAGCTTGAGTGAAAATGTATTAAAAATGTATTATCCGCATTGTATTGTAGTGAAATTGTATTAAGAGTACACATTTAGAATGAACGCTGTTAAAATCCTGCTTGAATTGGAATTTTTGAAGTGCGAGAGATTATTTTACCTCCTGAATCCCGTTCATGACCAGAAACCTGACCATCCTCACAGACTCTTTGCACATGCAGCATTTATATGGCAGATTCTGTAGAAAAAAGACACAAATCTTTTTTGTGTTCATGTCATTCCCAATACAATGGTAGTTTTCTTATTTAAGAACAAAACCTTATGAATTACCCATGTGCTGTTTTCTTGAAATGTTGTCACAACCTCTGGAAGGCTTGCATTTGTCCCCTCAAACTCCAGCAGTAGATCAGACTCATTGCTCCACTGCTCACTGTGAGCAACAACTGCAAATACATCAAGTCCGATTTTATTTCTTACTTTTTTTTTACTTTAAATTTTGGGCAACTTTTGCTTTATGTTAATATTTAGCTGTATTTCTTTCTGTGTTAAAATACTTTCATTCCTTTAACTGTATTGCACAGTATTCATTTCATTTTAAAGTTTCTGTTTTATATTTAAGAAAATCTCTAATCTCACTTTAGAATCCACAAGTCCACAAGTTATGTTGCTCAGATCTAACATTTTACTAAAGTTTAAAATTTCATCTTGCAAAATGTATGTAAGAGTGAATTTCTCACAGTTAATTTTTCTTGCCCAAAAGATTCAATTAAACATTTTGGACCAAAGATACAACAGACATTATTATAATCAAAAATGAATGACCAGATATTATTAGATAGATATTAATAACTAGGCTAAGTGGTTAGTAATTAAATTTAGTAAAATGACAGAACTTTTAATATTGCTTAATATAATTACATAATTAGTTGAGAAAAAAAAAAAAACATTACAAAGCAAGAACAATAATTCAACAATTTTGTTTTACATTGAAGTTGTATTGTGTATCTCACCTGAAAATGTCAGAAACACAGCAAGATGAAAGAAATAAAACATTATATGGTCACCCCAGGGGAATAATATTAGATCTTCTTTTCTGCTCTCCTACTTTCAAACTCAACCTCTCTCTCTCTCTCTCTCTCTCTCTCTCTCACACACACACACACACACACACACACACACACACACACACACACACACACACACACACACACACACACACATATTAACCCTCCTGGTTTTCTGCTTATCACCACATTCCCAAATGAATCAAACTATCTCTATATATTTATAGCAATCATTACTTAAACATTTATTTTAAACATCCAGTATAAAATTCTTATACATCCAATTATTAGCAATTAGCAACCGAAAATCTAATAAAAACTAAATCCACATTTGCTTATTAGTTAGTTATTTTATAATTAGTTTATTTTAGAATTAACAAATCATCTTAATTTATAGAAACTATTTTAAAACTAAATGAGCCATTTCAGAAAACCAATTCTTATAGTGAATAATTTTAACTAGTTCACAGTTTCTCTTGACTTTTGGAAATTGTGTCTTTTTTTATTATTATTATTATTATTATTATTATTTTTATAAAATTGCATCTTAATTTAATGATCATTTGTAGTAACAGTTGAATCAATAATAATTAATGTTTATTTATTTATTTTAAATAAAAACTACATATATATTTAAATACATTTACACTTGGCTAACGGTTGTATCCAAGGTAATATGATATGTTAAACAGCACATAAAAAAAAAAAAACCACATGCAATAAAGTTTATTAACCGACTCATAAATGGGTTGAAAAAATTCTTTGCTATTTATTGTTTTGTATATCACATTAAAACATTTAAAACTTCACATGTTCAGAGTGGACAACCGTAAATGATGTAGTTAATGAAATCAACTAACAATTATTTAATCTGAGTCTATTTCCAATGTATTCAAGTATTCTAAAAGTATTCTAAAAAGAAATTGAGGAAACACAGTTATCAAAATGAGATAAACACAAAAAAGAAGCACCAAAAATGAACAAGAAAACAGAAACAAAAATCAATTGAAATATATCTGACATTTCAAATTTTGAAGGAACTTTCAACAACAAAACAAAACCAAGACATTTTAATCTTTTATTTTTTAAGGCTGATATGATGTTATGATGCTGATATGATGTTGCCTACAGTATATATTCAAGATTTCATTGGCTATTATGTTGTTTATTTATTTGTTTCTTTACTTTTACCTTTATTAATACATACACAGCTTCAGCTTTTTCTGACAAGACTCTCTGGGGATTTTTCCAGGGAAAATTGCCTTGAGAATTTTGTTCTTGAGTTTTCTTCCACATTTCAAACAATCACTTTTCACACGATGGATGAACATGTTGCAAAACTTGTTTATTTTCTGTAAATGATGACATAAAAGAGAATGAAAGTTCATGTAAGAATAACCCTACAAACATTACACTTCAGTAGATAAGTTCAAGAAATGATGTTTGTAGCTCAGAAATTAGAATTAACATGAACTAAAAGATATTTACACATTTTAGTATATAACCATTTATTCAACATCTCTAGTGGAACTCCTAAAAAAAATTACATCATAAAATCTAATCATTTTACTTAAAGATTCCTACCTACTTATGTTTATTTAAACTAACATACTTATTACATTTATTTTATTACCTTAACTTAGGAACTTATTAATGTTTTACTTTAAAACTTATTATTATTATTTTTTATACATGCTTGCAAACTGTTTTTTTTTTAACTTTATATATGTATTTACAGCATTTTTTTAACATCCAGAAATTTTTACGAAATTACTTTCTTTACTTACATACTGAATACATTTTTAACATACAGAATAAATACTTTATTTTTTTTCTTACATACTAACTACATTCACCTTTAAATCACATTTACTTACTGACTTACATTTAAGTACAACACTTACTAACATTTTCTACCTACTATTTATCTGTATTATACATGTTCTAAATCTTGTTGTACTCACATACTTTTTAATGAATAAACTCATATTTAATGAAAAATAGAAGCTACTACATTTTACAGTGTAGAATGTAATACAACATTAGTTAAAAATGTTCTAAAAATCTGAAACTTTAACAATTTCTGAGAAAATGAAACTGAAACCATGGATTTGGTGTGATTTGCATTGTGATATAACACAATAGGGATTTTATTATCACCTCTATGTTATACGTATCTGAAGAATAACGTGAAGTTGAATTTTTTGTTGGAATTTGGAATATCTTACCAGCTGCAACTTGAGGTTAACTTTGGGTTTTGTTTGTTTTACAAAATCCTGGCAAGTGCAACATAATATTGGGTTCTTCTGCCACTTGGGTGGAGCACTGAATGTAGCTCTCTGGAGAACAGAGGAAAAAGTTTCTGCTTATAATAATTAAAAGTGATAAAGATATAAATATATTCTATTAATTTTTATATGTTGCATTAACCCATGTTCATTTGATACAGAGGAAATAATCAGTATTTACGCACTTCTAGGCTTCCCACATGTTGGTCTGTCATGATGAGTGATGAAAATGAAAATTCCTCACATACAGCAAAAACCGCTGTTTATGAAAGCACAATTATTATTTAGTTAAATTGACTTTTACTAGTATTTGTACTACTGTGACTACCAATACTACTCATTTATTTATTTCCATAATTGCTTACTTACTAATTATATAATTACATTAGAATCATAATGGCTGAAAGTACTGGTGTAAAATAAATGCCAAAATTCACCAAGATGATATTTCTTATTTAAAGAATACATTATTTTTAAAAAATATATTTGTTGGAGAATAATAATTTTCTACTCACTATACTGGAACATTTACTAAGTAGGTTCAAAAATATTCTGACATTCTTACCTGGGATCATTAGCATGACACTGAGCAGAATTATGGACATGTTTGTCATGATGTTTTAAATTATTTTTGAGTAAAGACTACACAAAAAAAAAATTGGCCAAAGCTTGACTGTCCTGTCCCTTCCTCTCTCTCTCTCTCTTCTCTGTCTATCTTCCTCTTTCTGAACCATCCTGACTACCAACCACATCTTTTCTAAATCAGCAGAAATATATCAACATTCTTAAAATCATCTACATTATTTCAGA
>JAOTRN010000002.1:20646650-20656650 GCA_028566695.1 Bagroides melapterus | reverse complement strand
AAATGAACTAAATCTGCTTTTCGGGACATAAACTATTGTGTACGCCGCCATGTTGAAAGTTTAAGACTCCTCCCAACTTGGAAACTCACGTTTTCCCAGTCGTAATTACGACTTGCCTGTTAGAAACTCGTATTTATGATCATTCAGACAGCATGTAAAGGCAGCATTACTAATAATTACTTGTGTAATTATTATTATAGTTGCGTAACAGTAACTCCGCTTCATCACACCGTCACGGTTTTAACATTTTCCTCTCACACCACGTCCACAAACGTTTAATTCTGTACATAAATAACGCTCCGCCCTCGCTGACCCGGGATCGTCTGTAACTCGGATAAATCAGGAAGCAGACGTGCAAATTTCCTTCATTGGTGTCAGTAATTTGCAGTAACGCATCCACACAGATGGCAGCAGCGTCGGTCGGTGAGAGCGACAGCTGTATTGGTGAAGCTCAAACAGAGCCACTCTGTTCCCCGGGCGAGGACTTAATGAAATTAATCCACACTAACGCTTTATCCAGGAGTCAATTCTACATTTCTTATAAATAATGCATTCCACACTGAAGATTAAACATGTGGTTGTTGTGGTGGTGAATATTACATTCGAGTACAGGCGCTGTTTGTTCTGCCAATGAAACTGAAGAGTTCTGAAGATCTCTTTTTTTTTTTTTTTTTGAGAATTGAACACATTTCCTTTAATCTCAGAGATTTGTATTTTTAAATTTGAGTTTATAAACTTCTATATTTGTGTATAAATATGTCATTTTAGAATTTAGATACATTTACAACTTTACAATCTTAAGGGATTATATTTTTATATCTTCTAGATTTCAGAACTTCAAGGTTGAGGTGAGGATTTTAATATTTTTTAGACTTTCGATCTTTCAGTTTTAGATCGTTGAGGTTTTTACATTTTGATAAATCTTTTAGATTCAACATTTAAAATTTCTTTTAAAAACATTTATAATATAATGTGATGTAATGTTATGCTATTTTATGTTACATGAAGATATATTATTGAATCTTATGTACTGTATGTTACATAATGTTACATGATGTAATGTCATACTTAATGTAATGTTAGTTATATAATGTTATGGTATGTTTTATGTCATGCTAGTTAATGCTAGGTGGTTGTACTGCAGTGTAATGTAATGATGTGTCAGTGTCAGTAAGTTCTTATGTTACAGTACAGACTGTTACAGTAAGCGATGTTATGTTACAGTATATAATGTTATGTTCTATGTTATATTATGCCACAGTGTTTGTTACAGTAAGTTATGCAGTATACAATGTAACTTAATTTATAACAGAAAGTTCATATAAGTTATGTTACTCTATAATATAAAATGTAACAGTAAATTATGTTCGGTATATTTCCATATGTTATGTACAGTGTAACAACAAATTACAGAACATATTATATAATATGTCATCATATCATGTAGAACATATTTTCATTATAGTATACAGCGTAACAATAAATCATGTGATGTTATGTTACGTTATGTTATAGTATATTATGTTGTATTTTATGATATCAGCATATGTCATGTTACAGTATACTGTATTACAGTCAGTTATGTTGTGTTATGCTGACGTCACATAAAATCATGTAGCTATATATACTGTATATATACTTTATATATATAGTGTACAATAAAAAAATTACTATCAGTGTATAAAAATCAACATGTCTATTACATTCTCCAACGTGGATGAATCATTGAGGTTCTAGACAAGGCATGTGGTATTTTCTCAACTGTAATTAATGAGTCCTTAATTTGCACAAGTTTAAAGGAGTGACCATAATCCCGTCATGCGAGTTCTGTGAAAGTTTCAAAAACACACTGGATAAAAGAGTCACTCTAACCCAATTACAATTTCTGAAAAAAAGTTCATGTTGTAAACTTTGACACACGAAGCATGTAACACAGTTACAAACTGGAGTAACGACACACCACAGCAACCCAGCACTGGATCTGTCTAATTCCACTGACCTGTCCGATATTTTCGGGCTAATTGTAGCACTCAAGGCCACAGCTGACCCAGTTATTTAGCGGAGAGCTGTGAAACAGCCAAAAAAACGCCAATACGGGTGACAAAGCGCATCCCACAAGCTCGCCTACCACATCACAGATCCATCTGACTCGGCTGCTCGATTTATGCATCATGAAATGAAAGACATTAGGAATCACGTCACGCCTAGCCAAAAATAAATCTGGATCCTTATACTCCATATGAAATGCCATTTTGGGGGAATGATTTAAGTAATAAGAATCAACTTTGTCAGCCTTGCCGTTGTGAACTGGATCATATCGTCGCTATGCTGCTGAGGGACGAGCCTCGCTCTTTTAAACAGCAGCTTTGATCTATTGTTATTCAAGGTCTGCCAAAAGCAAGGCAGTTGTTGTTGATGATGATGAAGGATAAAAAGAAGTCTATCTACACCAGAATTCTTGAATTCTCACATCTCTGAAGTTGTGGATTTATTTTCTTTCTTTTTATTTTCTGACTGTAGAATCGCAGGTTCATATTAAAGCGTCGTGGTTTCTATAGCAACAGCTCGTTCGCACGGACTTGTATGGCTCGGACTCTGAGCATAATCTAACGTTGATCGTTAGATTCAACAGATTAAGAAACTGTGCCGTTATTAAAAAGGAAAGGACATCAAAGCTGATAACGGTTATGTTTTCTGGATGAAGAATTTTATTTCATGTTTATTTACGGAAGAAGTGTCCAGTGTGGAAGCTGTTTCCAGCGTGGTAAAGTCTTCAGGTTACTTTGTACCTTATCTCAGGAACTGCTGAGAGAAAAATGATTGTGCTTAGAGCTGCTATAACTTGTAATAACTTGCAATAACGTGTTTATTTATTTATAGCATTTGACAGACACCCTTATCCAGAGTGACTTAAATATTTATCTTGTTTATACACTGAAGTAATTCAATGTTAAGGGCCTTGCTCAGAGGCCCAGGAGTGACAGCTTGATGGAAATGGGATTCAAACTTACAACCTTCTGATTGTTAATCTAAAGCTTTGGCCACTACGCTACCGCATCCCCAAGTGTTTCTACTGGTGTAAAAGACTTCTGATGGTAGAGATCAATACTCCAGATTGGGTTGTAACTGTAAGAGTGACTCCTCTTCATCACGCCACACTGTCATGGATTAATCTCCCATAACCTCCTGACATGGAGTCATTTATTTCACTGATTATGTTGTTATGACACTGTTGTAAAAAGTTGAAGACCAGTGATGTTAAACACAGTCAATATTGTAATCACACACGTCCTCAAATCCCTCATTCTATATGAATATGATCACAACTGCAGGCGGAAAACCAAGTTTTATTCGAGCAAAGTGTTGTTCGAGTTATTTATGTAATTATTGTATAATTCTGTAGTATAATTCAGGACGTGCTGTTATAGGAAAACGGTCAGCGACGTCGTGGAATCAAACTGATTCACTCCCAATTTTATTTATTTAAGCTTGGTGTTTTATTCTATTTCTACCACATTCATTTATTCAATAGAATAAATATAGAACAACACGTCATATATTTTATCCGTTTATTTTTACATTTTACATTGTGGAACATCCAGGAAACAAGTTCCTGATGTTAGTAGGCCAAAAAAAAAAAAAAAAAAAAAAAAAGCTTGTTGTGTTACTGAGAAAGCGGGAACTTTTCTGTCCGGAAAACTCTTTGTGTCCATGGTGTGATGTGTGCTGATTTGAACTGTCACGTGATTTTATTCCTGTTCTTTTACATACCTGATTGTATCCTGGTTTCATGGTAAAGTCTTTAAATCTAAGATTTGGTTCCCTGATCTTTTCGTATGTGTGTAAGTTATTTACTCTTCACCTAGTTACTTATTGACTCCTTCCATAATTAAAGAAGAAGAACAACAAGAACAACATTAAACACCTCCTTATAGAAAACGTCACATCAACAATTACATACGTTAATCAATGGAAATCTCTGTTTGTTAACAGCGTTTGCTGTGAAACGAGCGAACGAGCTGTTACTATAGAAACGACAGCGTACTACGATGATTGCATTCAAATAAAGCTGTGGTCTGCAGCTGCACTTCCGTCTGAGCGCTGTTACAGAAAATTAATCCAGATCAGACATCAGAATAAAGTGTCACACGATGCATTAAATGTAATCCACCTCTCATGAGTCATGAACCAGGTTCTAGTGTGGATTCTTTTATTTTTTTTTCCAGATCCAACACACCTGTAGCAGGTAATCAACTGAACCTTCTGAAGTAATTAGAAATGAACAAAAAAGATTTCAATTTGTCTGCAGGTTAAAAAAAGCAGGTTTTATTGTTTATATATAATATGTAATAAGCCGACTTTTGTACAAATATTTTGCTGACATTAAATATTTTAATTTTTCTATATTGTTCACAAACCTGAATATCACGATATTTTTGTCAGACCGTCCAGCTTTAATCGTCGAGCACACCGTTTGTCGTGCGCAAATAAACTGGACAAAATAAATGAAATAGAAAAGTAACATAAGCTAAAAAAAAAAAAAAAAAAAAGGAAAAAGAAATAAATAGAGCTTTTGAGCTTGTCGCAAATGTAGATAGTAAAATAAAGAAGACAAATAAAATCTAATGAGAAAAAGAGAGAAAAAGAGAGAGAGAGAGAGAGAGAGAGAGAGAGAGAGAGAGAGAGAGAGTTGAACAGCGATATTACGGCGCGCGCAATGAGAATAAAGAAGCGCACGCGCTCCAGTTACCTTGGACTCGTGCTGGCTCGCGGATGTGGGGGACTGAGGCGGTTCGCTCTGCTCCGGCGCGCGGTCTTTCTCCTTCTCGTTCCCGTTGCTGTTCTCGTTGCTGTCGGTCTGCGTCATATTGGCGGGAGGAATCATGGCTGAACCTCACCTCGATTTGACAACCCAAGAAATAAAAACAAAAACAACCCCAAACCCACAGTTTTACCCGCGGTGTTTACATGTTGCCCGCGAGGTCCATTCAACGGCGTCAAAATGTAACGGTGTTCCCGGTTTCTCACATCGCGCACAGAAGTGCACGCGCGCTATTTTAAACGGTGGGTAAAACACTGATGAAAGTCGTGTTTGGATTTACGAAGTTGGGGCGCGTGGTGCTTTGTTTCCGACGCGTTCACAGCAAAAAAAATTAAGCGACTTTTCCGTTACTTTCACGGACTTGCGCGAGCAAGATGTGCGCCCGTGCGCTCGGCTTGGGTCAAACTGCTAGCCGCGCGCTCCTACTGATCGTCCGTCACCTGGTGCCTTATCCAATCAACGCTGTACAGGGGCGGTGCTTAGAAACGATCCACCCCTCCCCAGAGGGATTTCCATGGTGACGCACGTGTTCGAGATTCTGTAATAAAGTGCACTATGTAGTGCACTATGTAGGGTGCAGAAATATATATCTATTTTTTTTATAAAGCAATTAGTGCACTTCTGTTAGGAGTAAGATACCAGTTAGTATTCATCCGATATATATATGTGTGTGTGTGTGTGTGTGTGTGTGTGTGTGTGTGTGTGTGTGTTAGAGACGTTTATCTACAACAAACTGTAAACAAAAATACAGTATATTTACGAATAGATTAGAATTGCATATTCATAATGAAAAAACGTTTGTCTTCTCTCAACCTACTAACCACAAGCTCAATAACCCAAACATCAATTTCAACATCATAAGTGATCATACCTTCACCCTCAGTAACCTTAACCTGGGAAAATCAGCCTTAGAAACGCAAACTATTACATCAACATCAGTAACCTAATCTCAGTATTTTACACTTCAAGACATTAATCTCAGTAAATCTTACCTCAGTAACTCAAGCCCCTATCCTCATACACAAATTGTGGTACCATTAAAATTTGCATCCAATCCTCAAACCCATAACTTTAAAATCACTAAACGAACCTTAGTCTCAATAACCTTTAACTCAGTACCCTCATCCTCAGTAACCCAAAGCCAACCTCAGTAACACAAACATTACCTCAGTAACCTCATCCTCAGTAACCCATACTTTATTCTCAGTAACCTAAACCTTAGTAACCCAGACATTACCTCAGTAACCTCGGCCTCAGTGACCCAAACTTTATCCTCAGTAACCTCATTCTCAGTAACCCAAATTATATCCTCAGTAACCTCAGCCTCAGTAACCCAAACATTACCTCAGTAACCTCGGCCTCAGTAACACAAACTTTATCCTCAGCCTCAGTAACCCATCCTTTATCCTCAGTAATGTTATCCTCAGTAACCTCAGCCTCATTAAACCAAACTTTATACTCAGTAAACTCAGCCTCAGTAATCCAAAATTTATCCTCGGTAACCTCAACCTTAACCTCAGTCACCTCATCCTCATTAACCCAAAACCTAACCTTAGAATAATCATAATGAGTAACTCAAACTTTATCTTCAGTCACCTAAACCTTAACCTCCGTAACCTCAAACTCAGTAACACTGACATCCAGCCACTCACCGACCTATACACACACACACACACACACACACACACACACGCCTGGTGCTAGACACCAGACTGCGGTCCTTTTCTGACTCAAACTGTAAACAACTTTTGAGGAATGCTTTGCAGGAATGAATGGAAAGTTTGTTTCCTAATTACTCCACTTTAGTCACCAAATCCGGGAAGTCGCCAGACCCCAAAAAAATCTAACACATCAGAATTATCAGATACCACATCAGCTCTCATTCCATTTAGTCATTGGCAGATGTTTTTGTCTAAGCCGAGCAGAATCAAGCCATGAAGGGGTAAGACCCCACGGTTTGAGTTCCCAGCCGTAATCACTGAGCTCTCAATAGTTAATATTAAATGTGGGAGCGTAGCAGCATAGCCTGCTGCCTGAGGTGGCTTGATTTCTACGAGATAATATTTTCATTAGGTCGTTAGGTGTGTCCAATATCACATACTCATGCACTATTCCGCACTATTCTGTAGTATAAAAAGTGAGAGAAGTGTGAAAAAAAAGAAGTGCACTCAACAGTCACAGCTTTGCGTAAAAAGGGGCGGAGCTACCAGGCTCTGACAGGGCATGAGAAAATATTTCAAGATTGTTGACAGTCAGGTGGATCAGACGTCTTATAAACGTCTTTTAAATTAGCTCAGGCACATTGTGTGATTCATTTTTTTTACCTTCTGCATATTCTAAATGCTAAAGCTAGCAACATCTCATTAAAAAAGAACGTTCACCCTCGACTGGGAATGATGTCATCATTGTGCGTCTTCCACTCCTCAAACTCACAAGTGAGTTAGTGTTGAATTTTCAAATCTGATTTGTCATCAGATGATGATGATGATGATGATGATGATGATGATGATGATAAATCTTCTAGAACATTCTATTTTTTCAATTTATGGAAGGAGTCTCCAGTCTCAGTACTTTGGAACAGTCAGAGGTAAAGAAGCAATAAAAGTTATAGACTTCAATAAATCTTCAGGACAAAAGGAGACACACAAGAAGCTGCGTGATTTTTATCTGTCATTAAATCAAGAGAGAGGAAAAGGGAGATTGTCCTAAAATATCAATCCATCTCATTCTTGTGTATTTCTTTCCTCACATAAATGACTAAGCTTCAGTAAACAGACAGGAATATAAAACTATCTAATAAAACTCTCTAGAAAACTGTCTAAATTAGGTTCAAATGACTGCAGAATGGAGGGACGTGTTCTCAAACTATATAAAAATATATTTTTTAAGAATCTCTCTTTTTTTTCAGGAGTGGGAGGAGTCAGAGGAGTGGGAGGAGTCAGCGCATCACTCCACTGATGTCAATCATTTAAAAATGATCCAGTTAAAAATGTTACATTAATGTTTAGTCATTAACGTGTCCTACGAGATCAGATCACGTTTGGCACGACGTCACCGTGACATCATGTCTGTGTGATTCACCAGAACCTGTTCGGGATCGTTTCCGCTGTCTTTCTCTTTTGTTCTTGTGCTTCTTTATTCTCCCTCTGTTGATGTAGTCGAGCACTCTTCTGACTCAAAGAGACAAAATTCAGAATAAAATATAGATGACAGAGATGGACAGCAAAAGAGTGGGAAGACAGACAGACAGAGGGGATAGAAAAGAGAGAAGGGGGTAGTGAAAGAGTGGGGAGACAGACAGACAGACAGAGGGGATAGAAAAGAGTGTGTGTGTGTGTGAGAGAGAGAGAGAGAGAGAGAGAGAGAGAGAGAGAAAGAGAGAGAGAGATTGGGGAAACAGACAGAAAGACAAACAGACAGAGGGGATAGAAAAGAGAGAGAGAGATAAAGAGAGAGAGAGATAAAGAGAGAGAGAGAGAGAGAGAGAGTGAAAGATTGGGAAACAGACAGACAAACAGACAGAGGGGATAGAAAAGAGTGTGTGTGTGTGTGTGTGAGAGAGAGAGAGAGAGAGAGAGAGAGAGAGAGAGATTGGGGAAACAGACAGAAAGACAAACAGACAGAGGGGATAGAAAAGAGTGTGTGTGTGTGTGTGTGTGTGAGAGAGAGAGAGAGAGAGAGAGAGAGAGAGTGAAAGATTGGGAAACAGACAGACAAACAGACAGAGGGGAGAGAGAGAGAGAGAGAGAGAGAGAGAGATCAGGGAGACAGACAGACAGACAAACAGACTAACAGACAGAGGGGTGAGACGGGGGCTCAGAGAGAGATTGAGAGAACGAACAAGAGAGTGAGAGAGTGAGAGAGAGAGGAAAAGGGTAAAAAGGCTGTAATTTGTGCCCTGAGCGCTTGACTAAGATCTAATGGGCAGGAGAGAAAGAGACTTAATTACAGAGGATTAAAGTTCTTCCTCTAATCATTTATATGCTGATGAAGCAGACAGACTCAACATCTTCACTGCACTATAAACGTACAGCGTTCAAATAAACACATAATAATACTCAGTAAAGTGTTTACTCAACCTCCATTACATCATAATGACATCATCCTCTTATTAAAGTCTTAATCAGGATTCACTGATAGAAGATGAACAAAGACACAGACACCAGGAGCAGTGAGCCGACGACAAGCCGGAGTCACGTGTTTTCTGAACGTTTCTGAGGAAATGGCACACGGGCGAGTGTAAACAGGTTGACAATTTATTTGTGCTGCTCCATAACAGAACCCGACGCTCCTCATGTAGGCTGAAAGAGGAAGAGCCTGATGATTTAAAAGTGAAGAAAGGAAAACCTCAGCAGACATGACGACACCTGGACCTTTACACTTACAGATATTTCACTACACTTCTATTTACTCCTCCAGTTTCACGCCTGAACGCTCCATGCCTCATGTATTTGGGACGTGTAAAATAGATCTTTAGTCTCATGAACTCCATGACTTTTTTTACAAAGTTCTTCCACACCATCCCATTGCTGCTCTTCCTCCACTGGGTTCTCCTGAAGCTTCTGCATCAGATACAATACACCGATGATCACTGATAATCATCACCTCGAAGCTCTTATCATTCCACACGCCACACCACGATCCCTCATCTGCTGGACCGGTCCCATCATCTCTCAGGGTACAGGAAAGTACGCATTATTATGATATTATTTTTATTTTATTGTCCATTGTAATTTTTTAGCAGTCTAAAAGTCCAAACATTTCAAATTATTATTATTATTATTATTATTATTATTATTATTATTATTATTATTATTATTATTATTATTCACTCTCAAATTTTTTGGCAATGTAATATACATTTAATTAATTTATTTATTCATTTATTATGTTGTATATTGTAATTTTTTATTTTGAATTAATCTTAAAGAAAAGTACAATGATAATAATAATAATAATAATAATAATAATAATAATAATAATAATAATAATAATAATTGCTACTTATTATTGCTACTTTTTAATTTATTTATTTAATCATTTAATTATTTAATTTTATATGGCAATGTATATTTAATTAAGATTTTTTTTTATTTTGATTTCATCTAAAAGGAAAGTCTAAAAGAAAAACCTCAAAAGAACGTGGTTATTTATTATTATTATTATTATTATTATTAT
>JAOTRN010000002.1:20499504-20509884 GCA_028566695.1 Bagroides melapterus | reverse complement strand
CCCCCCAACACACACACCCCCACACCCGCCATCCCCGTTGTTTCTCTTTTCTGTTACACAACGGTCTCGAATGCTAGTGTTCAAAAGATGGATGAGCAAATAAACAGCTTTAAGAAGAATAGCATACGCACACCAATTTTTTTTTTTTTTGCAATTTTTACCTTCACGAACATCCAACAATCAACACTTTTTTTTTCTTAAACAGCAATCATATTTCTTCTTTAACATCTGCATTATCTCCTGTAACTGCGACAAAGTGCTGATGCTGGAGACTCCTTTAAATCTTTAAATCCTTAAATCTTTAAACTGTTTGAGCTGTTGCCATGGAAACAAAAACATGTTGGAACACTGGCATTAATATAAATGGATGATTTTGCAGCTGCACTATTGACTTCTGACCAATCGGGTCTAAGTATTAAAACAATGCTGTAGCAATAGACAAACAAACAAACAAATGAACAAACAAAAACTGAGCTACTTAGAACAGATTCTATACATTTTTACTTTTGGGGCAGTTCGGAAAAGGGCTGATGGGTGGCTTTTGGATAACATCAACACATCTCTGAGATCATGGTGGATTGGGATTTGGTGTCCTAAAAGCCATTGTCTGAATATTTCCAATAACAACAAACTTGTTATATGCTAAGATAAATAGCATAAGAAGAAATATGCAAACGAAGTGGAACGAATCTGTGGAGTGACAAATCACACAGCTTAATAATTGTTTTTTTCTTTAGTATGTTCAATTCAGTTCAATTTTATTTTATTTGTATAGCACCTTTAACAGCGGACATGGTCTCAGAGCAGCTTTACAGAACATTCTAGATTAATATTAGACTTCTGTGTTTATTTTTATCTCTAATGAACAAGTCTGTGGTGAGGAAAAACTCAGTTAGATGCAAAAGGAAGAAACCTTGAGAGGAACCAGACTGAAAAGTGAACCTCATCCTCATTTAGGTGACACTGGAGAGTGTGATTATAAATGATTATAAACACCAGAGACTCTTATTATGAATAATGTCCTAAATATTGTCTGATAATCGTGTATTGATTAGGAGGTTGTTGTCCTCAAAGACCTCATGGAGTTGGGATCTTCTCTTTGAATACCCAAAATCTTCATGAAGCGAACACAACGGGAGCTGGAACAATCTCTAGATGCCTCAGGATCCTCACAGGGTTGGGCTCTTCTAACTGAAGGTCCGAAATCTTCATGAAGTGGAACACACCTGGAGATGGCACAATCTTTAGGCGTCTCAAGACGAGCAGAAAAAAGAGAAGTAAGTGGAGAGGAATTAGCGTAGGAGCTGTTCGTAATATTAACCATGCACTAGATGATAGTGTGTTTGATCAGATCTACTGGATCACTGGTGTGCCGTGCTATAAGGTATAAATGTGTATCCGTTTTACGTCATCTGAGAATGTGTGTGGTGTGTGGATGTGTGTGACACACTGACCTGTCATGTCCAGCTCACCCAGGCTCATGTAGAGCACTTCACTCTGCCCCATAACCACGGCAACCTACTAAAATAAGGACGGGAGGAAGGGGACAGGAACAAACGAGAAGGAAGAAAGAAAAAAAACGGTCACTTTTTTCCACATGGAGAACAAACGAGCACCATGGCCAGGAGCCAGGTTCTACACTATTGCTGGGCATCGTTGAGGATTTTGGTTCTTGTAGGGTGATTTGGATCGACTGCAAACCTTTTCAGCCGCGCGTGTGTGTGTGTGTGTCAGTATGGTTGCATCGACTCTTCTACCTTTTGGCCCGTAGCAGTGAGGAAGGCTGCGAATCCCGAATGCCTCCCGTCCAAAACCATGGGCATTGCACTGTCCAGGTGAGTTCCAAGAGGTGCTCATTTTATTTTTATTGTAAGCTAAAAATGATAATGAATTCAGCTAAACAGACAACTTAGTATTGTAACATTTACCTCACCTCTTTTCAGGGACATCTCAGGAGTATGGAGGGTCCAGATCAATTTTTTTAATGAATAAAAATTTTAAATTTGAATCAAAATACATATCTTCATCTTTTCCCTCCCTTATTCCTCCATTTCTCTCTCTCTCTCTCTCTTCTCTCTCTCTTCCTCTCTATACCTCCCCCTACCTACAGGTTTGATAAATGCCGTATTGTCTCCTCCACTGGGCTTCGGAGCTCTGTGCCGGGTGAAAACAGCGCCTCCTGTCCGGAAATGAATGGCATTGTCAAACCCTCTCGCAATGACATCATTCAAGGCTCTCAGACTAACAATGAAGGTTTGGCACCTTGATGTTGTGTTATTATAACTTGGGACAGAACGGGAATACTTTTCTAAACCGATACAAATATTTCTACAGATTTTCTGCCAGAAGGTTCAAAGGTTTTAGCAGACTCAAATACATCTCTTGTTTTTTTATACAAACTAAGCAATTCAGGGTTAAGAGCCTTTCTCAGGGGCCCAGCAGTGGTAGGGATTTAAACTCACAACCTTCCGATTGGTAGACAGACCAACACCTTAACCACTAGGCTATCAAATCCCAAAAGATTAAGACTAGACATGTGGATTTAAATTGGGATCCTGATGGACACTACAAAAAAGTTCTGCACGCGGGCTATTAGTTTGTTATTATTTTTTAAAACATAAATCAATAGAATTGTGTGAAAATATGACGACAATTCTACATTAGGTTTTTTATCCAGTGTTTTCAAGGGCTTCCAGTAAGTATCTTTAATTAAAAAAACTTACAACAAAAAAACCCTAGTTCAGGTCAGGGCCACTTTGCATTCAATTCTAAATGCTAATCAAATATTTTGAGCACTTTAAAGAGGTTTACGTATACTTTTCTTCACATATTCCAGTTTGGGGTCAGAGCACAGGGAGAGCAACGATACAGTACACCAGGAGCAGACAGGGTTAAGGGGAGTGCAAGGGACTGGCAGTGGCATCTTGGCAGGGGTGGGGCTTGAAACGCCACCATTCTGATGAACAACCCAGAGCCATACCCATTTGAGCCCTACCAGTTTAGATTCAGAGAACAGAACTGGGTTACATCTCAATTTTTTTTTGTATTGCATAATGGTACATGGTTGAACTACAAGTGCACAGGATCTGTATGTTTGTGTATGTGTTCATATTGTTTGTGTGTTGTAGAGGAGCTGTTGGTTCCTGCCCTTCCAGAAAAAGCTGATATAGAGAGAGGCTACGTAACTCCACAGCAGGTCTACAACTTGCTAAACGCTGAAGCTGGAGAACCAGCGCTCCATGACCCATACTACATGCTCATTCTGGATTGTCGTTCTGCAGACAGGTACCACATGCTGCACACAGGTCCAGCCCATTTACCACACATAAGTATCGTTTGAAGTACCGTTTGTCCTCTTATGTGCCTAATCTCTTTTGAAACACAGGTATAAGCAGAGTCACCTGGTTACGGCACGTGCAAGCGTGACCGTAATTCACCCAGATCTCGGCTGTTTGATAAGCTGTGTCCAGCTACAGGAGTTTTCCATCATTCTGCTGTATGCAGAAGAAGGACACAGTCCAGGTACCACGATCTGCAAACAATTAAAGATCTGTATATTTTAAAACCACCCGAGTACCACAGGTACAAAAAGGCTATTTGAGACTTTCTTTTCCACAAGGATGCTGTGTATTCTGTTAGATCCCAGAATTCATGCTGCATGGATTTTCCAGAAACTTGGGACACTAGTAAGAAAACAATCTGCCTATTAAACCTCCTTCTACAAAATAACACTATGTCATTGCATTGTTGGAATAAACCAAAACCCACAATTCTTTTCCTTACGTCCTTTAGATAAGACATCATAAAATCCTGGATCTAAAATCATCAATTAGATTTTAAAAAATCTTGGACTATCTGCTTCTCAGAGACACCAGTTAATGACCAGATCTATTGGGCCTGTCAAGTGCCAGCCTGTACTAGACTCCAAGCCTCCAGCACTAGAATTAATGCCCCCTGGTATGCTAGGTCATTTTGAGCAAGTCCCCATTAGTTGCCTCATTAATTGTATGGCGTGTCATCTGTCAGAACTTTCAGCATTTACAAAAACTTATTTCATTTAGACATATCCCAGGTACAAAGAATGTACAGCGGATCCCAACAAGTCAGTCTGTTATTAAGTCTCTGTCTTCTTTCCTCTGTTTTGTACAGTAGGCAGCCAAGAGGCACGTGCGGACAACCCTACACTACAGCACTGCTTTTTCCAGCTGAGTGCCCTTGGCATGGACCCTGTCATCTTACTGGGTGGCTACTCAGCCTTCCACTCGCTCTACCCCTTCTTGTGTACACATCGGATGGTTCTGCTCGAGTCTGAGCGCCGCCTCCTTACCATCTACCCCTCTGAGATCCTGGAAGGGGCACTGTACCAAGGTTCTGCGTCGCAAGCACAGGACTACCGCATCATTAAGAACCTGCATATCACACATGTGGTCAATGCCACTGCGGAAATCTCAGATGCCTTCCCAAATGTCCTGAGGTATTTACGACTCCGACTCAGCGATGATGCCCAACAGGACCTTCGCCAGGCACTTCCAGAAGCTTCCCGTTTCATAGCAGCAGCCCTGAGGGGTTCACCGGGCTCGCCTGGAGGGCATGTACTGGTGCACTGTAGCCTGGGACGGAGCCGAAGCTCGGTGTTGACGCTGGGCTTCCTGATGGAACAGCGCCGCTGGTCTCTACTTCACGCTTTCCGTTGGCTCAAAGAGAGGCGCACATGTGCAGCACCAAATGCTGGGTTCCTTCGTCAACTCTCAGAATACGAGGAGCAATTGTTTGGAAGACGACTAACCTCGCTTGATGACATTCGGCTCTGAACATGTTAGAGGGTCATTAGGAACAATTTTTTGACAAAAAAAAGATCTCATCTCAGAAGACTCTGCAGATTCATATTCAAGAGTTATATTCAAAATTCCAGAAAGTCATAGAATAAGGAAAAGTTACAGACCATATTGTTGGTACTTAGCTGGTTACATTAGGTGTGCAGTGTCACAGAGATCTAACTTCTTGCAGAGTTTAGTCTTCTGACCTTGACTGGCTGGCTCAATTGTGTTTAGAGTAAATAGGGGTAAAAATGATCATAGATACTCATTCTTAGTTTGACGGGGAAAAAAAAGCAGTTAAATGTCAGAAATGATACATTAATGATATATACCTTTTGAAGAGCTAGACCAGGTCAGAATTTGGTTCTCCTTTGAAATTCAAATCTTTTGGTCCCATCATTTGAATCATCCAGAAGAAAGTAATTAAGGTATTTTGCATTCCAGGGCAGCAGTGGATCAATGGTTAGGGCTCTGGCCTCCAGACAGTAAGGATGGGAGTTTGAATCTGTGTACCCCAAAGTGCCACTGTTGGCCAACCATCTGCTCAGCTCAGTTGTGACTCTCTTTGGATGAAAACATCTGCCAAGGGTTTAAATGCAATAGATGTATTGTATAATACAGCTTTTGGCATGGCATTTCAAATAGTAAAGCTGGTGATATATGGAATAGAGAACTTGTATATAGTAGACCAGGGGTTTTGTTGTGTCTAGATTTATTTTATTTTTCAACAAAGCAAGAGCCACACCTGACTCCACCTAGACCAGTGAATCCCAGTGTTGTTGATAAGGTCCATTGTGGTCTCTGCATCCTTAGCAAATCTGACCCTCGAGATTCGAGTACTCATGTAGGACTTTTACCCATGAATCCTGAGGAACCACTGGTATTTCTCACTGCTGGACTGGATTATTATGCTAGATTGAAAACATTGAAAACTTGAAAATGTAGAAAATGTAGAAGATTCGCTTTAGATTCGCTCTCAAAATGTGGTCTTGGGTCCTTCAGGAGTCTGTGAAACATAGCATACTGTATATAGACTTAATGTGTTCTTGTAGTGGAAATTTCAGAAACAGGAAGTCTGATCGCTCCAAAAATAATATCATTTAAAATATTTTAGTAATTTTCCTGAAAGACATCTATACAGAGGGGATCCATCGAATATATTTTACAGTTTAAGAGGTCCCTGGTTCTCAAAAGGTTTGAGAACCAGTACTCTAGACAATCTTCCAGAATAGGATTACAGACCAGGTTACAAGTAAAACATTACAAACTATAAAAATAACAATTGATCTGTTGGCTAAGAATGTTGTTGGAAAGACATTCCTGCTCTTTTTGAGATAATAAAAATAAAATCCAATATTTTTTGTTAATTTATTTGTTTTAACCCCCCTCTTCTAGAGGACAAATACTGAGGAATTCATAGGTTACTACATAGGTTTGAAATGTTGTATATTTAGGATAGTAAATATATTTTTACTGTTGACAATAGTGTTAGTGTTTGCTTCGTATTTCTAGTTGCCGAAATACACCAAAGAACAAAACCACTCATGAAACCTGCAAAGCATCCTAGCTAATGTTCCCCTAATTTAGTGATGAGTAATTTACTAAACTATTAGAATATTGGCATTTGGTTATTAATATACTAATATTGTTATACATTATGAAGATTAGAATTAAATTAAAAATAATTCTCCACTGAAATGTCTGTGGATTCTACAGTGAACATGTTCTTGCATAAATATTTTATACTGATTTATTTTCACTACTTGGTTGTAAAGACTGCTTTCATCTACTACACCATGTAATAAAGTGTAAATTTCTTTTATCACCACGGCTCTTTTCATGGGGTTTATTTAGGTTTGGACCCTGTTGTTTAAATGCAGTGTGAAAAAGGCAGAACCTCGCTAGCAAACAACAAAACACACAATCGTAAAAATTCTTCAGCTTTACAAACTTCGCATCAGGGTGGGGGCTTGCCGCTGTGGCTCGGGTGTTGAAAAGTCTGCAAACGATCTAAAACCGAGAGACACGACTCTGGAGGTAGAGACTAATTATAGACCTTGTTAAGATCACTTTAACTTGAGGGAACAGAAATTAGAGAGGAAGGAGAGAGAAAGAACTGTATGTGTTAATAACCACCTTTAAAATGCAACATGGTTCTATGATGTAAGTAATTAAAAATCATAAATTATAAGAAAAAAATTAATTATTGGCAAATTGCTGTAGTATAAAAAAAAAAATATTTTTTTCGTCGATCATTGAAATAACATTTCATTTCATCGATCATTGAAATATCCAGGTCATATAATAGCACACCCTGATATGACCTGGATATTTCATTATGATTAGCATCATAGAATTAGATGGACCATTAAAGATCCTAAAGTTTACTAAAGATTTTCAACACATTTTATTTCAGCATCACAATTCAAATGCTCCAGAGGCAGAATTAAAGGCAACATTTTCCAATTTCTCAGAGTCAGAACTGCATACTGAAGCTGGATGAATGAAAAACAAGCATTGCTAATCTAAAACTGTTGTTAATACACCTAGCTCCTATCTAGATATATGAGTTTCAAGCTACATTTTAAATCCTTGTAACTGGTTCGGATTCTGTGTTTTTGATTCATTTTTAAGGTACAGGAATAAAAGCGGTTTGAATGGATCCGATAAATAAATAAACATAAGTAAAAAAAAATGCTCAGTTTAGTATTTGTCTCCTTTCTCCATTGTGTTCATGTGCTCCGCTTCAATTAAAAATAAAAGTTTGAAAACTTTGCTGAAGTGAATCGGACGAATCGAAGTATTCAACTGGCGTGCGTTTTAGAAAGAATCGGTTCAGTGAAGCTCCTTGTCAATGAACCGCCCATGAACCGGTGTGTGAGTCTCGGCACGTATCACAGAGGAATCCCACCAGCAGATGGCGAGTGGGGGAGAGGCAGCACGAGCCACCGGATAAAACACGGCTGCAAACCCGGAGTGTTGAATAAACACAGCAAGAAAGTCGAGTCGAGTAGAGGAACCGGGAGATCAACCGGAGCAGCTCGGAATCCGTACATCATCCAGTGCGTGTGGAGTGACTGGCAACGTGTAAGGGTAAGGATTTCATTCATGATCTTCGGCACAGGAATAACTGGAATATGGTGACACTTTGATGCAGAGATTCATTTGTCGCATGTTGATAACTTTCACACCGCATCACTTGAGGAATTGATCGCGAGATTTTTTTCTACCAGTCCAGATTTGTTAGAAGGTTTGTTAATAAGTGCACTTCCTGGGATTCCTGGGATTGCCGGCTATGTGACAGAAAGTTTTGAGGAAGTTTAAGCTGCACCGTCGAACAGGGACGTGTACAGTGTACGAATAACCACGTGATTTCAATTCTTTCAAATAAAAAAAATCTCAGCAATTACAAACAGTAAGAACTGTAGCACATTTTGTATAACGTATCAATGCATGCTGCGACAAGGCTGACATGCACGGGATGGTCAATAAAGAGATCCTGAAGCGCTCCGCTTCGCTCGTGCCAGCGGATACCCGGTCTCGCGCATGGCTTCTCCCCCTCCTCATACTCAAACTCGTGCTCTTTGCCAAATCAGAGCTCTTCTCTTTCCTACACACCCATCGGCCCTTTTTACCCTTCAGTCTCCTGAGCTGTAAATCCGACGTGGTAGTTTGTTCCTTGGAGCAGTGCAAGGAAGCAGAAGGACATGGAGGAGGAGGAGGATGAGAGAGGGAGGGAGTGAGGGATCGAAAGAGGGAGGGATGTCTGAACACGTGGCAGTCCGCTCCAGCGCTCCTCAGCTCGTGATGATCTCAGGTCTCCATGCCGAACCAGCGGATCGTCACGAACGCAAATCTGGGCTGATGTTGCAACACGTGACGTCACAGTCTTAGAAATAATGTGCGACTATAACACAGAGACAGCAGACACCCAACCGAATATCAAGACTGATATCACATTTAATATCTTACACGCTTATTGCACGGAGTAACTTCTTGATTATTTTTTTCATTTGCAATTTGTTGAAGTTAAATGACGTTTTCACGTAATGACCAAACAAATGAAAGTGAAATGAAAGAAATGAAAGTGATTAAATAATTATAATTAATAATTAAAAGGCGGGACAATCATATTACACTGAGAACTCCCGATTAAGTACAGATGCTAAGTTTTTTAAATTAATTTAGTGTGTGTGTGTGTGTGTGTGTGTGAGAAACAAAACCAGCTGCAAGCACTCTGATAAGTAGCACACAGAGGATTCAGGAGCAGTTTTTAAATTATTTCACAGTGGCATTTCAATTGATATGAAATAGACATGTGTGTTAAAAAGAAAATAAAAAACAGAGAAAAAAGACATTGTCTTCACTTCTTGTAGTTTGATTAATTTTGTTCTATATAATTCCATAATAATTTAATTAATATATAATTAATAATAAGTAGGTATTTATTAATACATTTGTGCTTATGTTTATTTATTTATTTTAATAATCATTTTATAGTTGATTCGCTGTTTTTTAACCCAAACAGCTGATAGAAAAAAATTCCACTGTATGAGATTTGAGTGATTTTTTTTTTTAGTTAATTTCATTCAAAATTCTGTTCAAGCTTGACCAAAAAAATAAAAGAATTTACAGATGCTGATTTAAATCAGAAAATCTGTGTAGAAAAGTTTAAACAAACCTAATAAGTTGAAACTAATTTTAGCCTTTTTTTTGGACTATAAACGTGTTACACAGCTGGAGAGCAGATTTATCATGACCTCTCTGTCACACTGTGTGTGTGTGTGTTTGTGTGTGTGTGTGTTTGTGTGTGTGTGTGTTTAACACATTACTGAAGCATTCCTTCACTCTCCTCCTCCACGTGGCTTCTTATACAAGCATTGCGAGTGTTTACTTAACACACACACACACATACACACACACACACACATCCACTCACATTTTTTAGAATTATTTTTTATTTAATAATTATATTTTCTAATTATTATGTGTGTGTGTGTGTGTGTGTGTGTGCAAATTTACTAAATAATATTGTTTTTGACATCGATGTTATGTTTGTGCCTGCGATCTGTGGACTTGTAAATGTGTGTGTGTGTCTGCATGTGTGTTAGCAGCTGTACAGTTAGTTTGTGTAACTAAATCCAAACTCTTGCATTTTTTTTTACACATTTTTATTCCTGTTTATTAATCCCCTGATTATATAATCCATACACACAAATGCAGCCGAGTTGAAGCTGAGTTACAGCAATAGGGCGATAGACGGTGGAAAAACTACTGGAATAAAACAAAATAACTAGTTGAAATAGACAGATGTCATGATATCGGTGATGTTTAAGTGAAGATTATTGTGATATCATTTATCACGATAAAAATATTATATCAAAATTTCACCCAGCTTTAATATCTACAGCTCCAGAAAAAAATGGACGCTTATGAACGTTCGCAACAATCTAAACCAGCTGGTCGTGATTAGTGATGGATCTCTTCCTGGGTGAACAGTGTTGAAGTGGTGATTGATGTAACTGGGTGTAACTGGGTGTAACTGGGTGTAACTGGGTGTAAC
>JAOTRN010000002.1:20202301-20212498 GCA_028566695.1 Bagroides melapterus | reverse complement strand
AGAGAAGAGAAGAGAAGAGAAGAGAAGAGAAGAGAAGAGAAGAGAAGAGAAGAGAAGAGAAGAGAAGAGAAGTCAAAAGGTCATCCTAATGGATTAGTCAAGACCACTAATCCAGGATTCAAACTAGCCATCTTAAGCTTCTGTTTACACTCTGGACATCTTATTCTTCCCCTGAACAAGAACAAGTGGTTTCAAAGGGCCAACACACACACACACACACACACACACACACACACACACAGAGAGAGCCTAGAGGCCGTGTTTCCGAGCTGATTTAAGATAACACTGAAAAAAATCTAGATCTTTCAGAGATCTTATTCAAGTCTTAAAACAAAGTCGATGTATGATCTGTTTAAGCCAAATCCAGAGAAATTCAATCTAACAGCTGAGAGACACTTTGGTGGATTTTCTAACAATATACTGTAGCTGTAAGAATCTTTAACCACAATATAAATAAAATTATTAATACATATCAACAGGTTCATAGATGATCCGACTGTTGCCGTTGGGTAAACTATAATAATATTCTGAATAAATGTTCTCAGGAAGACAACTACATTAGAGAACTAAAATGTCGCACCAACATGACACGAGCGAACGGCACCGGAACTTGACAGCTATATACGGAAGTGGCGTTTAGAATGGGTCAATAGTCAATTTAAACCATCAAAAAGTTGTCACATTTATCAAATCTTAACCCTTTGCTTGTGTGTTTTTGGCTGTGTAAACGTGCCGTCGTGTTTTTCTTTCATTAAATTGCAGGTTGTTAAATGGATGTGGTGTTTTTAGCATTTGGTTTGTCATCTCCTGTATTATTGGATGTATCTGCTATGTGGTTAGTGGTTTTTACTGCTTTTGCTAACTGATGGCTGTTATTGAGGTATGTAAAGAAGGTTACGTGATGCTGGTGGTCTAGTGTGTGTGCGTGCGTGCGTGCCTGTGTGTGTGTGTGTGTGTGTGTGTGTGTGTGTGAGAGAGAGAGAGAGAGACTACATAGAACGGAAAAAGATCGAGTTGTGTTGTTGTTAATCTTAAAAACATTATTATATAATTGATAAGGTGAAATTGGCACTGGATTTTTGTTATATAATTTACATGCTTATTATAGATCTACGACATGTGTAATTATGTTGTCCAAATAATACCAAAGAACGAGCAAGTTCGTACAGTTTCACCCCCTGTTCACTTAAAAAAAACCGTTTATATTAGTTTATATTACGAATCAATAAAATGTGAAGAAATCATAGCACAGTTTATAAATCTCCGTCAGCGCGAGACGCTTGTTGTAATGAGCGCGAGAGACATTGTAATATTGTGTACACGTTTTTAGCACAACTCTTTAAAAGGGGAAATCCTGAACAAAGGAAAAGAAGTAGTATTTATTTATTTACTTATTCGTTTATTTCAGGTATTTTGTTAACAAAAACATCCGGGAATTAGGAAATTATCACTCGGGAGAAAGAAAATGTTATAAAGTTGCTGAAATGTCAACGGGAAATAAAGAGGAGAGCGTAGACTACAAGAGACAGAGGATGGACGGAGGAAACACTAGTTAGTAAGCTAGTAACAAGTTAAAGATGTAAAATAGTTAACGTCACTTCCAACGTCACAACATTTTAATTAATAATATTGATACATTCACTTTAGAATATCACGAAGTGAGCCATAAATAAGGCACAACTTTAGGCTTAAAGATTGAAAGTATTAGGATAGAAAGTTTTCCCAAATGTATTTGTTTGTTTGTGTAGATGTTTGAATACTATATAAAATATATAGCAAGTCTTTACAGAGGTCCCGGTTAAGAAAATAAAATTAACGGTAAAAGGGGAGGCACTGCTTTTGGCTTCATAACAAATTCCACACAAACAAACAACAAACAAGAAAATAAAAAATTATTTGGCGTAATTACATGCAAAATTAGTAATAATAGGCAAACATGCCTATTATGCATGCTTGTGTGTGTTTGTTTGCTTGTTATTAATATTCGGTTTTTATATGTGATGAAAAAATTAGCCTTGACCTGTGCGTTTATTCCGTGATGCATTTTTTTCAGTGAGAGAGAGAGAGAGAGAGAGAGAGGGAGCGAGAGAGAGCGCATGTGATTGGCTACATGTATATTCTCTTTCTCTCTCTCTCTCTCTCTTTCTCTCTGCTTTATATCTTTTTCCCATCCCCGTTGATTTATCAATGAGCTCTGCAGTCTTCAGGGGGATAACACCTTCCTCCATCAGTTGATATTTAGTAAAGGATGAGACGGGAGAGTGCACATATTTCAGCAGAAAGATAAAAACGATTACACAGATTACTTTGAAAATATTTTTTTTCTTTTTCTTGAAAGAAAGTTACTGGAATTTCTTTTTTGTTGTTTTCTGGCGACATTTAGGTAAGTAATCTAACCTATTTCTTTTCTTTTTTTTATGACTTTTTCAATGTTTAAGCATAGTTTAGTTATTCATTCGATCTCTGTCTATAAATTTCAGCACCCATGGGGCTTAAGTCTAAGTTACGCTATAAACCTACGACAAAAGCCGCATCGCTTTCTTAAGAGTGTAATATTATCTGATCTGTATATTTAAAAAAAAAAACGCGCTTACAGTAGATAAAAAGTGTAACAACACTTCATAATATTTATTTTCTCAAAAAATATCGTATGCTCAAACTGAAGTGCATTAAATATTTTGAATGAATGAATTTCTTGAATGGACTGCATCTGTTTGGCTTATGACCTGTAAATGATTTGTTTCCTTTGCGTATCTGTCAGGATTTTACAAAACACTACCGTCGTCTCATTCTACAAACAAAAGCATTTTAATAAACGGATCCAAATGAGAAAAGCAAGATGCGAAAGTGAAGAAATGAAAAGGTTTACGCAAAACAAGAAATGGCATACGCATGTGCATAGTGAATATGGTGATTCAAGCTCAAGTGGCAAAGAAAGATATTTTGCATGTTCGCTGTCGTCCTGTTACAACTGTATACATGCTACTCTATAAAGTCGGATGAAAGACATGCCAGAGCATGTAACTTGTAAAAAAAACTATTTGGCATACCTGTCAGTTTCTTGGTGCGCGTTCGGAGCAGACGGAAAGTGCCAGATCTTTTTTTTTTCTCTCTCTCACTGAAAACTAACGCAAAACTTTTTTCTACCCAGATCCTAGCTATCTGATGGAAGGAATCCACCTTCTGTAAAGAGACCGGACGCTTTGTTTCTGCTGTCGTTTGTTCACGCGACTGACCAGGAAGACGTGATTTTTTTTAGTTTTTTTTTTTTTGCTCGGTTCTTATGGTTGGAGATGATGACTGTAAGTGAAAGCGGCTTGGTGTCGGCGCTCCTCGCGCTTCTCCGCTCCGTGGTTCCTGCGCTGCTGCTGCTCGCGGTGTCGCGGCGGCTGTGGTCGGTCAGGTGGAGCGCGGCACGGGACAAGGCGTGCGCGCTCCCGTTGCCGGAGGGCTCCATGGGCTGGCCGCTGATCGGGGAGACTTTCCACTGGCTCTTTCAGGTTAGAGATAAAGCAAATGTTCTAAATATTCTAAATGAACTGTTTAGGATGTCCGGATGAACTCGTATGAACTTTTTCCTGCGCACTATCTATGTGATGGTTTTGGATGTAATCCAGATGATGGACGTTCTGGATTATTCTCAATAGACCACCTAGACTACAGTTTGATGGTAGTGCGTATATTTTGTCATTAACACCAGCCTCAGTAACAGTACCCTTGAAACTTCTATACCGTTTAGTGCACTATATAATAAAGTGTTACATTAACACATTGAAGTGTTAAAATGATCGATTAGGTTTTCATTGATATGAGGTGTTAATTCAACACTGGGTATTTTGCTTGTCTGCACTGTGTGATGTTGCCGTAATTCCAGCGCACAATTTAGTGCGGTTTTGGACGGAATCCAAATTATACAAAGTTCATAACTCCCTTTGTCTTCTCTCTCTCTCTTTCTCTCTCTCTCTCTCTCTCTCTCTCTCTCCCCCCCCCCCTCTCGCTGTCGCTCTCTCTGAGAATACACTATGTCTCAATCTCACATTTACCGATTTACACAACTTCGTTTTGCATATTTTTTGATGACATCATTTGTAAAAACGGATCAGAAGTAAAGTTCATCAGAAATACCTGTTTAAATATCTACAAATTTATCTTGTGATTAGGTCGTTCTCAATAACAAGGCAGTTATTAATTGCCAAAACGGCAGCATGCAGTGAATGAATATGTGTATACAATACAGCGTTATAGTGTGTGCACTGGATAAGTAAGGGGTCGTGCTGACCGGAAAAATAATCAAGGACGAGGTGATGTGATGCAGACTTAATACGAGTCACTGTTACCAGAGGACACTGGAATATTCTCCAATAGCAGTACATCCTGAACTTTCTTTTCCTGAAGAAGACAATTACAAAACATTATTTAAGAGCACAAATGTTGATTTTATCCATTTATAGTTTCATTCTAGAAAACCTAGTTTGCATTATAGCAGCTATAAACAACTGTTCATTTGCCAACCGCTGTCTTTTAAGAAGATTAAATTAAGGAGGTAAAAACTCAGCTTGTCATGTCACAGTTACAGAGAATCTGCAGAACTTAAACTCGTCTGTCCTGAAGACTTTTCCACATAGTAAAACATACTGAGCTCTACAGAATGTTTATCCTTGAATGCTAGAGACTGAGTGTATTAGTTTTGTAACTGTAGCTGGCACCAGTGTCAGTGTATAGAAATGTTATCTATGATGTCTGTTTTGATCAGATTTGAGAATTCAACAGAGCTGTCCTCTATATATTAATATTCCTCCTGCTACCTAATAAGGGTAGGTACAAGGTATTGTAAGGTACAATAGAGCATCTAATTGGCATACAGATCAGAAGGTTGAATCCCAGGTCCACCAAGCTGCCACTGCTGGCCAATGAGCAAGACCCTTAACCTTCAATTGCTCAGTTGTATAAAATTATATAAAATGTAAGTCACTCTAGAAAAGGATGTAGTAAATTTCTACTAAAACCATCAGCTGACCTACATCACCTCAGCATCTTCCCATAATTCTGTACTGTATCCCACCTTTATATACGCACCATATATTTAATTTACAAAAGCTTACATCAGTGTGGGCTTAGCTGTAGTCTTTAACCTAAAACCCTTTGAAATTATTAGCAAGAACCCATTACAGGAAAATGAAATGAAGTTTCTTAAAAAGGTTATCACCAATAACATTATTTGGGTTATAATTTATTCGTGACAGACTTTGATTAAGCCAAGTCTTACCTAAAGGTATAAGGTATACTATTTGTATCGGACTGCACAAGCTACAATTTCTGTGCATGGTGAGTGAGCGTATAACGGCAGCATACATTCACGACGTACAAAAGTGTGATGAATCCATTAACTCTGGTTCACTAGGTTACAAACTTTATTTCTTTTTTGTTTTATTACATATAAAACAAACCGAGGGAAAAAAGTGCTAGCTTAAGTTTTTCAGGAAAAGGTGAATGGAAGGATCGATGCCGATCAATGGCTGACCACAAAGGTTAGCATTTGTGACATTTTCATGTGGTGAAAATAATATCTCTAATCTATACAAATGCAGAATTGAATTTTGGGTATACTTTGTTTTATGTTTGAGGTATACTTGAACAGTAACCTACTGCATGTGATTTGTATTTTCAAACAAAATTTGGAAAACAAGTGCATTATATCAAACACGGGGTGCAATTTTGGATATAGGGTTCTAGAAAGTTCTCTTTCTTTTATAATTATGCCTGATTACTGTACACAGTTGCTTTTGAACAGAATTAGCAATTTGTATATGCTGAAAATGTAGGACGTAGCATTATTCTAATACTGATCAAGACTCTTAGGGTTAAATATTAAAATTCTGCATATTCTTTCTACTATGAGATTCAATTCATCCCTTGGTAATAATCCCATCTCATTATTGGTCCATCATCTAGAGAAAAATCTGCAGCATCTGTTTAGCTCCCTAAATGTTACTTCACAATTCTTTATATGATCGCTGATTGTCCATTACTCGCTACTAATCTAGAACCTTCCTCTTTTAAAATTCCTCCATACTTCTCTAGTCTAACACTGTTTGGGAGAAATTCTACTTTATTTATGTCTGTATGAGGCCAATATCTGGCATAAAACATCCTTCAGTCTACTCCTCTGTTAATACACGTATGAAATTATTTCCTTGCATGTGCAGACCTGAAAGTAAAATACAGAATTCCCCTCAGTTCCAGGCAAAGTATCCTGCCGAGGCAAATCGGCAGCTCAGTTTCAAAAGGCTCTCGTTTTTTGAAATATCATGGAGAACTAGGGAGTAGTTAGAGAGCAGGAAGCACTTTATGATTTAGCTTTTGGGTCTGTCTCCTGAGACTGAACACAAAGACAGACATTTACCTTCACCTTTCTTTCTTTCTGATGATCATTTGGATAAATAGTATTTGAAATAACATTTTTTCTCTCTTTCTCTCTTTCACCTGCCCTTCATTTTACAGGGTTCCAGCTTTCACATCTCCAGGCGAGAAAAACACGGCAACGTCTTTAAGACCCACCTCCTTGGGAAACCCGTGATCCGCGTGACTGGTGCTGAAAACATTCGCAAGATCCTGCTCGGCGAACACACGCTGGTGAGCACACAGTGGCCCCAAAGCACACGCATCATCCTTGGACCAAACACGCTCATCAACTCCGTCGGTGATCTGCACAAGAAGAAAAGAAAAGTAAGTAAATACAGTAAATACAGCAAATACGAGATGTTTGATAGCGGCACAAACTGAACTCAGAACCTGAGCAAGTTCTTCAACTAGAGCTAGAGAAATAGATAAATATTGAATAATGATTCCAAATATAAGACACGTTATTCATTTGCACCATTGAGCTTTTTTATTCCCAAATTTGCCATCATGACACTTTAAAGGTCTACGTCTGAGTTATTGATGTTTAGATTTAATAACCAGACAAATGGGCTAATAAATATAAGACGTTACTACATATTTGCCCTGGAGTAATGATGGAACATGACATGAGTTACATGAGCCAGTATCATTTGAAGAAGCCTAAATGTTTACACTGATGAAGACTGTACCCAAATTAATCTATAGCTGCATTTGGTTCTTTATTGGGTTGTATGACGTGGTAGCCAATAATGGATCATCAATAACGATTGAATCTCTAATCATTTGGTTCATCGCTCAGCAAAGTTTTGCAATAGCAAAAGGTCTTGATGTTCTTGATGATCCTATTGACGTCAGATGTTTCTGTAGGTGTATGAAGAGTGTAAATCCTGTTATATTAAATATTTGGTCTCATCATCCCAGGATTTCTTTGGACAAATGAACGTAATGAATTGTAACGTCTACAATGTACATTACATGGCTTAAGGTATGCTGGCATCTGATCATCACATTCAGTTGTAGATCTTCCCCAAACCTGCTACCACAAATTTGGAAGCACACTATTGTATATCCCTGGAACTAAGAAGGACAAACATGACAATGCCCTTGTGCACAAAGCACCGAGCGACACGAAGACACGGTGTGGAGGTTAAGGTTGGAGTGGAAGAACTTGAGTGTCCTGCACAACAACTATGGGATGAACTGGAACTTGAGTCTCATCACCTCACATCAGTGTCTGATCTCACTTAGTTATTAGAAATTCGATGGAATAATTTCAAGGGAAAAAAAAAAATCAATAAATAATACAAACAATAATCAGCTTTTTCTTAAAAAAAAACAAAAAAAAAACAAACAAAAAAAACAGTAAACACTTAAGCTTAAAAAAGATTTTAAAAAGTTGACTGGAGGTTATTTGTGTCATATAAATAGATCTTTTAAATATATTTGTTTTCCTTTTACGAAGCATTTATTTGTACCATGTCATAATTTGTGTTTTTTTTTTTTTTTATATATTTTTAGAATAATGAGCCATTCAGACAAACGTCATATACCTGATGTATTTTTTCACTCCTCTTTCTCTTTCTCAGATCTTGGCCAGAGTGTTCAGCCAGGCAGCACTGGAGAGCTATCTGACACGTCTACAGGACGTGGTTAAGGGTGAAATCAGTAAGTGGTGTGCTGAAGCTGGTCCTGTGGAAGTTTACACTGCTACCAGGTCGCTCACGTTCCGCATCGCCGTGCGCGTCCTGCTCGGCCTGAAGCTGGACGAGCGGCGCATCACACACCTTTCTAAGACCTTCGAGCAGCTCATGAACAACCTGTTCTCTCTGCCCGTGGACGCACCTCTCAGCGGCCTGCGCAAAGTGAGGAAACATCTCTATAAATCATGACAACTCATGTACAATTCTCATGCCAAGGTGGAGAAATGCTGATAGAACAAACTGAGAACTTTAAATGAACAGAAACAGAAATTTTTCTAACCAGAAATTGATCAGTTCAATAAACCTGTTCACAAAATAGAAGTGACAGTAGCAAGAAAAAAAATGTGTGAGAAGAACCAGACTCAAAGGGGAACCCATTGTCTTTCTCTATTTCTTGTATTTATTGCTTTATTTTGAGAATCAGAGTACAGGGATGGGCACAGGAAAATCTTTATGAGTTCATCATGGGTTCAATTCTACAGTATGTAGGTGAAATTCTATACTAAAGCAGAAAATGTGTCCCAAGTACAGAAGCTCTAAGTATAACTACACCATCAGGAGGGAAAAAAAAGCACAATATTCCACACGAATAATGTAATAATAAAACATTTTGTATGACTTTCCCGCTTATACATTTTCTTTTGAATTCCCCTATTAGGGGAAAAAAGCACGAGATATTCTGCATGCAGAGATGGAGAACATCATCAAAGAGAAATTGAAGAAGCAGAACACGGACGAGTACTGTGATGCGTTTGACTACATGCTGAGTGCCGCAAAGGAAAACGATTACAACCTGACCATGCAGGAGCTCAAGGTACACTATGCATTTAAAAAAAAAAAAAAAAAAAAAAAAAAAAAAAAAAAAAAAAAAAACCTGACGTGACTTGAGGAGCCGGTGACACCCATGTTCTTGTATCTCCTCAATGTGTTAGGCTACCGGGCTGAAGGTTTGGAGGTCAATTCCCAGCACAATTTCAGGTCCTACTATTGGGTCATTAAGCAAGATTCACGTCTAAGTCACTTAGGTTGAAAGTTTAAACCGAATGAGTTCCATCAGAAGAGGAATATGAGTTCATGCAGTCTTTGAGAAATGTAGATTGTGGCGCTTACAGAAAGTAGAACATGGCTCTAAAAATTAAAGACTTAATTGTGATAATTGGACAAACTGATAATAATCCTGTGAAGTGTGCTTAATAGTTTGAAGGAATAAACAGAAGCAAAGCTCCAACGGCTGCAGTAGTGTAGTGCATTATAAATTGACTTTTACAGTACATATTAAATTAAAATATTTATATAATTATTAGGGCTGGGCACGTTAACACATTATTATCATGTTAACACATGAATTAATTAACACCTACAATTACTTTTTTAATTATAGTTTTTATTTTAAAAGTCTGTTACTCACTGGCTCTGAATACACATCCAGACAAATCATGGGTCACAGGAGGGGCGGGATGTTGATCAGTACTCACTTGGGATAGACGCCATCACGCGTCTCAACCAATGAGAGCTTTTGGGGGTGGGGCTAAGACTGCTGCAGCGCTCACACAAACCAGAACAGAAAAAAACAAGTAGAGGCATTAAAATAGAGAAAGATACCGAACTCTTAAACTTTTTTATTTTAAATCTCTTCCACACGGTGACGTTGTTATATGTAATCACTGCAAAGTTGAATTTTCTCAAGTTGAGATTTACAAGAAATAAAGAAGAAAAAGAAAATTGCTACTATGTAAAGGGAAAACTGCTGTTAAAAAAAAAGAAAAAAAAAAGTTGTGTTTACAAACCAAATGTTTTTGCGTTTCAGTTCATTTAGCAGGACTTCTTTTAAACTATAAAATAAAACTTCTTTTGAATTTTGTGAATAACAATACAATTAATTGCGATTAAAATATTTTAATCGTTGCCAAGCACTAATAATTACATGTAAAAATATATTATACATTTACATTTAAGGTTATTTGGCAGACGTCCTTATCCAGAGCGATGTACAAAAGTGCTTTTAAATCTGTCTTTGAAAACATTAGCTCAGGTTCAGTATGTTGCAAGACTAAAGATACTAACAGCCTAAATTTTTTTTTTTTTTTTTTTTTTT
>JAOTRN010000002.1:20048923-20059826 GCA_028566695.1 Bagroides melapterus | reverse complement strand
TACACCTGAGCAATTGAGGGTTAAGGGCCTTGTTCAAGGGCCCAGCAGTTGTCGCTTGGTGGACTTTGGATCTTGATCATTCCTAATGCAACCTGCATTCAAGAGTACAACAAATATCTTTAAAAATAACCTAGCTTAAATCTCATCCATTCTCAACCTGCAGTGCAATGCCTTGTCAAAGCTATGAGCAAGCCAGAGTGTTCACATACAAACATCTGGAACATCGCTCTCATAGAAATATTCTTCCGTTAGTTTGCTCACTCTTTTCTGTCTCTCTTTCTACAAATCTCGGACCCTTCCTCCAGTTTCCACGTTCTGCTCATTCGCAGATTTCCAAGTGTACTGGAAAAAATAAGCAAAAGATATTTCACAATTCCTTCCTTCCTTCCTAAATACAATTAGCCATGGTACGTCTGGATTTAATTTTTTATTTAGCACTTAAGGTATTAAGATCAAGGTCCATATAAAAGAAGGCATGGAAATCTACATATTCACATTAGTGGTTTGTAACCTGATTTGTCGCTAATCTTTTAAAGCTTAGCATTATTTTAGTCACGGAAGATGAAGAGATTTATGCTGAATCATTGGCTTTGTTACTCTCTCTGTCTAAATAATTAAAGACTCTCGACATGTTTAGAAGGACGTCTTCCCGGAAGCCTCCATTTAGCTGCTGAACTCTAAGCCATGTTCCCAGATTGTTACTTCGCTGTCCGTCTGGTGCACTGGCGTACTTCTAAAACCACATCAGACCCTGTCGGGTAGATCCTGATCTATTCCAGGAGCTTTTCATACTCATTTAGAATTTATATATGAATATATAAGATTTCTAGGAAAGCCTTTAAAACTGTAAAGAATTCTCATAGAAATGATTCAAGCCAAAACAAATAATAAGAAGAAAGTCAACAAGACCAGAAAATAAAGTACAGTGTGAAAGCGTGTTTTAATGGATCCATGGCATGGAGCATGGAACGGCAATCACGACCCAATCCCGCATGTAAACCGGGCAACCATTTGCAAATTGTTGAAAAAATATTGAGCCCAGAGCTACAGTATGTTTGGATTCCGATTCTGAGGAAAGAAAAGGTGTTGAGCTACGGTGGACAGTCGCCATGGTTACCGCTAAGGTTGGAAAACAAACGTCGCACATATGTTCATTTGATTAATTCTACGTTCACACTTACAGTGATATTATCACTGCATATCGATAATCGAGGCTCCATCTGCTAGTTTCCGTAGCGATAATATTACTCAGTGGGTGGAGCAAATAGCTTTCTACGTGACGACAAATAAGTTTTCTTGCTGCTAAAATGAAGCATTCTGGATTGTGTATAAAATTCAGCGGTGTATATCTACATCATATCATACAGGATGAAGGAGAAGCGGTGTGTACTCTACTGCCTTCACTCCCATTGGTAGCCGCTGCAACACGACGCTCGGTTTTTGCGTAAAGTGAAATATTTCTCATCTCTGTCATGTTTCTGGACACGCCCACCTCACATCATATTTCTCATCTCTGTCATGTTTCTGGACACGCCCACCTCACATCATATTTCTCATCTCTGTCATGTTTCTGGACACGCCCACCTCGAGCCTCCAACGCTTGTCACTCACGTCACTGAAAGTCAGGAGTTGTCATTTTAAACAAACGATCTCTTGCCGCTCTGTGGCTGTGTGTCACTGTATGTGAAAGTACCATTACATATACATCACATACACTAGATCTACATTTAGATAGCTAGCTTAACCTCACCGTATTCCCGAACGATTTGCATTCACGCTATACAGTACTCTAGTGTGAACTCATTGTCTGGTACGATACATTATTTGGCAGTAGCTACCACATCCCTGGTAATCTAGAGACTCTTGTAGAAGTCATAAATCAGAAATAAAAAAAAACGTCTAAGCAAATCACTCTACACACACTCGCAAATCAGAAACGTAACGGAAACATCATCGCTCTTTTGTTTTTTTTTCCCAGATCAATGACCGTGTGATCAATGAAACTTGATCATGTATTAGCATCGAACAACAAAAGCAGAACAGAACCACATAAAACACAATACTTAACTATAAAGTCAGCTGCAGACGATATTGATTCCTGCCTGATTTTTTAAAAATATCACGATGAACAATTGAATCCTTCCGATTCGGTAGCCTACAGAAAGGAAAGTGAACGTTTCCACCATTTTAGGTTTGTAAGGAGAGTTGGGGCAATAATAATAATAATAATAATAATAATAATAATAATACGGAATTATTAGGGGCGTAATCAACAAAAACTCAACTAGATGGTGGACTTTAAATGAATTCCACAGTAATATCCAGTAAACAATTCGATATCAATCATGAATAATTATTCATTCTGCTTGGTGTTGAGCAGGAGAGCACCAGCACCAGTTAACAAAACAAAACATTTGAATTTCTTTGTAATTCTCATCACGCTTACAATTTCATTACTTGTAAGCTGCCAGATTTGACAGTTTATTGTTGGCCTTCTTGATCTTTTTGTGTTAAAATTACACGCTGTACGATTCTACCATGTCTAAATAGAACACTTTAATCATTTACTGTATTTCCCATCAGCACCAACATCGTTATTTCGTGCGGTAACTGCTTTACGTTCATACTACAGGAATTGATCATGATCACGCTGCATCATTCAAGCGAATCATTACAAACGTGCTTAAATTGAGTTTACTATAAGCAACAAAATCAAATTTTGTTGAGAAGCGTAATATATTTTTTTTTTTTTGCAGCGAAGTTCGTTCCTGTTGTCACTGACATTCAGTGGTGGGCCGTCAGGGTCAGCAAGGACTTCTCTGCTGGCCTAAACACTATCAGAAGCACTGACATACATTTACAACCTAAAGTCTAATATTTGTTCCATGAAATTATATTAATTTATTCCCAACATTATATTCTCTTCATTTCGTAGCGTTTCTCTTGACTGCACCGCTTCCAGTACGTGGATGTTAGATTTTTTTGTCCAATCAGATTTCAGCCTCTGTGTGCTGCCAATCAGATCTGTCCAGGGTCTTCAGAATCAGTAACTAACTGTATTAGCAATAGGACTGTTTGTTTCAGATTCTCCTCACAAGGTCAGCTGGTCCACAATAACATTTTTCCGTCCTCTGATTCAGCCTGTCATGACAAAGCATAAACTGTACCTGTGGTGTAGAACTCACTGATACTGGAGACTCCTTCCAAACATTTTAAATAAATGTCTCCTTACAGAAAACGTTGCCATATCAACAATCACGTGCTTACGTTTATTAAATGTGTTTAATAATATGATTATTATTCCCAAGCTTGTTTGCAATACAGATGGTCGCGAATTGTTTGTAAGGAGGAGAACGATAACAGCACTGATTAGCACTTGCTGTGATTCGGTATACAGTCACCACTCTCATAGCTCATTTTCTAGAAAATGAGTCAACACCTTCTAACCAGATCAGATTTGAGAATATAATAATAATATCAATAAATATGTCGTTTTAGAGGATTTAGAAGATTGCATCAGTGAAAAGGAATGTTCACAAAAAACAAACCCTAAAACAGGAATATGTGATTTTATCTTGTTTGGTTCTAGACCTCTGGTTCAGACTCTCGGTATTATAAACCATGGTGGATCTAGTCCAATCTGGCAGCCCTGTGTTTTAAGAATTCGTTCCAACACACGCGCACACCCGCGCACGCACAACCTGGCCTCCTACTGACCGCATTGTTGCAGTAAATGCATGCAAGGTTACGGACACAGCTCGGTTTAAAGCACAGGGTCCTCACTCAGCGCACTATATAACGTATTATTTGCAGTATCCTATATGCACGTGACAGATGTCTTTTAGTTAGAATGTCTGCAAATGACCCAAGATGATGATGATGATGATGATGATGGGGAAAAAAAACGCCCAGTCTGGCAGCAGTGGCGGGAGCGCGGGCGCGAGCGCGAGCCGTGTCCATGGTGCTGAAACGTACTGCACACATTTCTGGTTGTGATCGTTCTCTTAGGAAGCAAAACAAAAGCAAAGAAAAATCCGGTGACAACAATGTCTGGATGGCTGTGAAATAATAGTAATAATAATAATAATGCACGTGTCCTTGATGAGCTGTCGCGTCACTTTTTCAGCGATCTATAAGCAAATCACTGGTTATTACAAAGTAGATGTAAGGCACGCGCGATGACTCGGCACACGTCAAACATGTCATGTCATGTCATGCTTTCATTTATTTTCAAAAATAAAATAAAACAACAGAGAGAGAGAGAGCGAAAGAGAGAAATCTTCGGCTTGGGTCTTGACTCGGACTAAAAGAGCGTTGCTGGTGCAAGAGTGCGGGATGATGTGTCCTTACCGTCTCTCTCGCATAGCTGTAGTGACTCCAGGCTCAGGTTCTTGGCCACCGTGCCCTCGTGCGGGCTCAGCGGGCCCGGCACCGCCATGACGATCCGCTTAGATGTGTGTCCGGATTACAATGCTGTCTTAGTTGTGTGTGTGTGCGTGTGTGCGCGCGCGGGGGTGGGTACGGGGTTTTCTGCCGATACAGGGAGTGACCAAGAGGGAGAAATTCATTCTCTCTCTCTCTCTCTCTCTCTCTCTCTACGTCACCACCTTTAACACACAGCATACATGAAATCAACCAATGCGCAGGTCAGTTGCACGTGATCACCCCTTGCACACACGCATACAAATCCACACACATAACAGACTTCCAGTATTATTTCAAATAACACACACAGCCAAGCTACATTCAAGCGTGTTGAACACGTGTGTGTCTCTATTCTCTACACACCTGCAAATGCACTACAACGCCGCTTGCTTGCTTTTTTATTTATCTGTCTATTTATTTATTTATTTATGCGATGCATTGTGGGATTTTCTGGATATTCGTAGTGACTACTAATAAGATAAAGTAAGAGAATACACTGTGAGAAATCAAGGCTCCTTGCAGCTCTAGTTGAACCATCAAGCGTACACCTTGTATCTAGAAATGATATGCATGAGGTGTATTTTTGATTAGCTTTCACTTAATTAAATCTTTAAAGGTGCAGCAGAGGCCTTTAAGGTCTTTACAGTACCTTCAATTAATTTTACAATGAGGGACACTAAAGGCTCTACTTCGGCAACATGGATAACGAAGTTTAATTAGATTGCTAGGAATCAGCGAACCTACTGTTCATCGTATTACAGTAGATGCACACTATATAGCCAAAAGTATGTGCACCCTGTACCACCACACCCAGATATGATTCGTTGCCCCATGAAGACATGGAAGAACACGAGAGCCCTGACTCTGACTCAACCCCACTGAACACCTATGGCATGTCACCAATGGTCTTTTAGCTAAATGAACACAAATCCCCACAGGTGACCTCCATCAGCTAGGGAGGACCTTCCAGAAAAATGCATCTTATTATAACCGTAGAAGGTTGAATACATCTGGAATTGGATGCTTTTAGGGTGACTGAGCAGTTGAGGGTTAAGGGCCTTGTTCAAGGGCCCAGCAATGGGGTTTAACCTCACAATCTTCCAATCACTCCTTAGCAACTGTTCAGCAAGCACACGTGTGTGACGGTCAGCTGTCCACAAACCTATGGATTTACAGTGTAGCCATTAGTCAATTATTCAAAATACCAGCATTCATAGTAAAGTACTAAAGAATCCAAACCAGATTCTTTTAGAGAGACTCCTCCTACAGCATCACACACACACACACACACACACACCCCACCCTCCTCCCTGCATTACTGCTGATGTCACAGCCACTGGCGCTCGTGTCCTTATTTGGTGTGGGAGCAGCGAGCCACATCACTACTCAGCACTACTTCTTGCTGAAACCAGAACAGTGTAGAAACACAGAAATTCTGTTGTGTATGCACGCGCGCGCACACACACACACACGCACACAGAGAGAGAGAGAGAGTTAGAGAGAGAGAGAGAGAGAGAGAGAGAGAGAGAGATCCAATTATAATATAAAGGGAAAATTATATATTTGTAATAAATTACAAAAAAGTAATAATTAAATATGATCATTGAATATAACAAACAAAATAGAAATGCTCCCGTTTAACTCTAAATGTTTACTATCAATATTATAATACAAATTAAATCCATAATAAATATGTAATATAAATATAGTAATATTCATTAAAGATAATCTAAGGAAAAAAAAAATTATAAAAAATAATTATTTTGCTGTTATATACAAACAGTACAGGAAAAGCAGTATTTGATTTGACAATTTTACCATATCTTATTATTTATATATAATATAATTATTAATCATAATAAAAGCTAAATTTGAATAAAAAAAATATACTATTTTAGCTATTTGTTTAATGAAAATTAAAGAAGTTCGTAAGAATTTCCCGCATCAAAATAATGCACTTTAATATAAAATTCTTTCATTAAATTAACGTCAGCGTCGTCGAGGTGATACATTTATAAAGAATCAGACATACATTCAGAAAACTTTGCTTGCATATGTTTATTTTTATTCTGGTAACCAAACCACAATGGAACTTCTTTTGAACATACTGATTATTTACTATTTATTATTATTATTGTTATTATCATCATCATCATTCGTCTCATAGACTCAGGACACAGAAGGTGATCAGGAGTCATATTGCTGAATTCCTTAAAACATTCCCAAGTCCCAGCTCTGTGGATTAAACCTTCACTTTCAAAGCAAAAAAAAAAAAAAAAACAAACCAAAAAAAAAAAGAATTACTGTTTCTTCATATAAAAAAACACTGGAAACCAAAAACCACCCAAGCTAGCATGATTCATCCAATCACAGCTGTTCACGCAGTAAAGCACTTCCTGTAAACGATCAATGCTTCCTGTGTAGCGAAGTTCAGCTCTCTGTAAGTCACCCACGTCATCGGAGTATTTAATAAACACCATACAACAAAAACAAAAACCCCACAAACACGCTAACGAGCTGCTTAGCAAAACCTCGTGTTCCTCATGTGGAACGTCTGGAAAGTTTTACCTAAAACCAGATGTGGAAAAAAAAAAAGAAAAAAAAAAAAAGAAAGCAAACCTGTCGATACAATCAGAACTGTCAGGATAAGAAGCTAGCATAAACGTTTTCAAAGTGGCTTCTGAATGCATTTACGGACAATGTTAAAGCAACACGTCTCACAGGGAAGAGGAAAGAAGAAAAAAAAAATAAAAATACAAGCATACACATTATAATCCCAAGGCTATAAGGTTTTAACATCCTCAATTCTTTTATAAAAAATAATAACATACAACACAGAGGTCAACTTATAAAAATAGTGAAATATTCCAAGTAAAAAAAAAAAAAAAAGAAAAAAATATTTTTAAAAAATTAAAGAATATAGATAATACAGTGAAAATAGAAAAAAAAAAATCAAATAATGGATGACCAGCCATAAAGATAATAAAAACAAAACAAAACATAAAAACAGCCATCTATTAATTTACTTCAAACACATTTCACCGTCATTTATACTACACTATACACGACTTTATTCATGGCTGCATTTAGAAATGGTTTTATATGTGAAGTGTGTTTAAAATGAATTCTAACCAAGAGCTGAATTCATTAAAAACATGATTTGGGATGGAAATGTGCCCCAGATCTACTTCAAAAAAAAAAAAAAATTCTCTTCATTAGTTACATCAGCGCTACAAGGCTAATAAAGAATACAAAAGGAATCTCCTTCTATAAATCTCTACGATCACCTTAACCCACATCACAAAACAAAACAAAAAAAAAAAAAACCCAAAAATAAATTTGTATTATGGGAAAGCAGGCATGTTGGGCAAGCACATCTTTTCTTATTAGTTTTTTTTTTTATATTAGATATAATTAGTGTGTGACAACAATACGACAGAGCTTTGTTCCAACTGAAAACACAGAGTGTGCTATAGCTTAGTGTAGTAGTATAAACCACAGATAAGAAGCTAGGTGAGGATTAAAATGTGCCAGGAAAAAAGAAAAAAAAAAAAAAAAAAAAGATTACATTTTTTTTACATACAAGCTGACCGCTGTTTATTTTTTAAATAAAATGATATTGTGTAGTCTAAAGGCTGTCACAGGCTATGAGAGAGAAAATTCTGTCGTTCGGTCTAATATCATCTACAAACGAGCCTCATCGTTTTAGTGAAGAAAGGAGGGGAAGGAATTTTTATATAAAAAACACTTTACAGAACTTCTCCTTTTAAATAAACGGATCAAATTCACAATAATATAGAATGGAGGTGTTGGAGATCTCTTAATAAATCAATTTTTTTTCCTGGAAAATCTGGAGGTATATTGGGAGGGAGAAAAAAAAAAAACCCACAAATGAAACCGGAGACAATAAAAAAAAAAAGTAAATGAATGCTTCTCAAAGAAAGTGTAATATGTAAAATTAATATTTACAGTAAAAAAAATTAAATATAGACTGGAGCCTCATAGTGCAGCTTTACAGCAATGAATAACACTGATATGAGCAAAATAACAAGGCCTCAAACATGAACCATGACCTTTGAACTTAGAACACTGACAACTGGCAAGTGCTTTGAAAACAGATGCAACACACACACACACACACACAAGCTATCGTAAAGTGCTTAATACTGATACTTCAATGTGCCAGAGGAGGCAGGAGTACCCAAGTTAATGTAACCACGTATGATTGCTTCTTTACACTAAACTAGTACCGTTTCAGTTAATTAACGCTGCATCAGTTCAAACTTTTACACGCTTCTCACTCTAAGCAACAAAGTAGCAGCCAACCCTCCCCTCTCTCCACTTATCCCCAACCTACCTATGAGGATAGTCAACTTTTTTTTTTTTTTTGGCACTTTTGGCTTTCCATGTTATCCAGCCTGATTGAACAGAATGAAAGGATTTGCTCTACATGATCAGAATCTCCGCATTAGTAAGGAGAAGGTGTGTAGTCCATGTAGAGGTACCATTAACTAGTACCACAGAGGTATCTTTATTATTTATTTATTATTATTATTTATTTTTTTACCAGCGCCCGCTCACGCTGGCCACGTCGGCGTGGAAGTGTCGTGCCAAACGGCTGTTTACTCCTCCCTCCAGGAACAACGTGCGGATGTTCGAAGGCTCAAAAAGCTCCCGTCGGCTTTTATTCAGCTCTGTACGCAAGAGAAGAGACAATGTGTTTCAGTACATTTACATTATTTAACAAACACTCTTATCCAGAGCAACAGAGCTGAGCAACTGAGGGTTCAGGGCCTTGCTCAGGGGCCCAACGGTGGCAGCTTGGTGGACGTGGGATTCGAACTCACAACCTACGGCTTGTTAGTCCAACACCTTAACAGTTAGACTACCACATACCACAATTCAGCGTAATCTCTAAACAATGTTTCCACAAGGGTTCCAGAACCTTCTGAAGAAGTTCCAGAACTCCTGTGGCAACATTCTTTACTGCTGATCGTGAATGAGATTCATACCTCCAGGCCTTGACAAGCAAGATTCCACAAGACGGTTTCAGAACTACTGCTTCAGTGATTCCAAGGGTTCTGGAATCTTTTACAGAAATTCTGAACTAGCTCCAGAAACTCCAGCAAAGAACAAAGAACTAATGGAACGTGTGTAATTCTACCAGGCTTTTGATCTTCACCCTAAAGTTACCACAAGGGATCTAGAACTTCTTCAGGTGGAAACAAATAGAATGTCGAACATTTCCTCAAGGGTTCCAGAAAGTTCCACAAGGGTCTTTTGAAAAGATTCCAAAACCCTTTACAGAATCACTGTATACTCCTTACAGTGAAGATCCAAACACCTGATGGAGCGTGTTTAATTCTATGGGCCTTAATCAAAGCAACCGAGGAGTCCAGAATCTCTTGAGGAAGTTCTGGAACTCTCACACGCTACACAGTTCCTCTTCTAGAGCAAAGAAAGGTTGCAAAAATGCCAAATACTCAGTGGAGATTCTAAAAGATTCTGTGATGTTCATTGCTGCACTTTCACTTGGTAGTTTCTAGTCTTATTAAATACACCAGGATCTTAAACAGGGCCAGATTAACATCATACACATTTCTTGATTTTATTATACAGACCTGAGATCGCCAGCAGCATTTTCCTTCGTGCTCCGAACGTCGTGACTCCCAACTCCTTCAGGTCAGGATCCGTCAGTGTGAGAAACGTCTGCAGATCAATCTAACACACACACACACACACACACACACACACACACACATCATTATAGGGCAATTAAATGCTCCTGAATGGGCCAAGAGAAAAGTGTTTGACAGGGACATTGTCCCTTGCACCCAAGCTTTCCTCTGAGTTTTACACAGCTCTGTGATGGAGAACGAGCATGAGCAAAAGTCTGAATAGATGCAGAGGTGGGGAAAGGGAAAGCTGGCTGCTGGTTGGGAAAGCCAAGAGCAAATTGCAAAGGAAAAAAACCTATACTCGTATCAAAAGTCAATTTACAGTATCCCCACACCTAATCCTAGCCCAACACCTAGTCCTCACACCTAATCCTAGTCCCCACAGCTAATCCTAGTACACACACCTAATCCTAGCCCAATACCTAGTCCCCACACCTAATCCTAGTACACACACCTAATCCTAGCCCAACACCTAGTCCCCACACCTAATCCTAGCCCAACATCTAGTCCCCACAGCTAATCCTAGTACACACACCTAATCCTACCCCAACACCTAGTCCTCACACCTAATCCTAGCCCAATACCTAGTCCCCACAGCTAATCCTAGTACACACACCTAATCCTAGCCCAACACCTAGTCCCCACACCTAATCCTAACCCAACACCTAGTCCCCACACCTAATCCTAGCCCAACACCTAGTCCCCACACCTAATCCTAGTATACACACCTAATCCTAGCCCAACACCTAGTCCCCACACCTAATCCTAGCCCAACACCTAGTCCCCACACCTAATCCTAG
>JAOTRN010000002.1:19728819-19738924 GCA_028566695.1 Bagroides melapterus | reverse complement strand
TGTGTGTGTGTGAGAGAGAGAGAGAGAGAGAGAGAGAGAGAGAGAGAGAGAGAGAGAGAGAGAGAGAGAGAGAGACACATATAAGGCGCACTCTCACACTCACTCTTTTCTGGGCACGTCCCAAATCACACGCTAATTTCTCCGGATTGAATAGATTTGATGTTTACAATAGTTTTATTATTATTATTATTATTATTATTATTATTATTATTATTATTATTATTATTATATGTGAAAATACAAAACTGTGCTCAAAATAGCACGTCCAAATAAAAAAAAAAAACCGTTAAGAACCCAAACTTTCTGTAAATACCTCTCTCTCTCTCTCTCTCTCTCTCGCTCCGTGTTCGAGCAGGTGCACCGGGTGAATACCGGAAATACTTCCTTTTTGCTCCATAAATGTTTGTTTCATGCAAATTTTACAAATCCGCCCGTGTTTACGGAGCAGCCTGCTGTCTGAATCCCACCAACGACCCTCAATCCGAGCAGCAGAACAAACATGTCCACTGTTCCTCTGCGCACCGTGTTGATTCAGCTGCTACATTATTAATAATTAACACACAACAGCCGCGCGCGCGCTGATTAAAGTCACGTGCTGTTCTCTCATTAAGGATAAACTGAGGCGACGGTCTCTGATCACTATGAGAATTCTTCAAATCATTAGGGGGAACATTGTATTTAAACTCGTTATTTTAGTTTATAACAATGAACAAAATTTGCGTAACAATCTAAACGTCTGCTATAAACAAATAAACAAAAAAGGAACGCGATAAAATTTCCCTTCCGGTGATGTAAGACATTAAGACAGACTACAAGAGCGCATTCTTCGTGTTCTTAAAAGCCCACATTAGCCCAAAGCAAAGCTCTCTGTCGGAACACGCTCCTGTACACAGCTTAATTTTTTCCCCTGACGGCCAGCTTCCTATCCACTTTTGACCCATTAACCCAAAACCACGCCCACATAATTACCCAATCAGGAGTGGCTTATTAGCCGCAGGGTGTTTAGGGAAAACTCATTCGGGTTATGTAAAGACACAACTGTCAGCTCTCTCACTCAATTACAGATTCATTTTTTTCATCATAAATATGTTTAGAGCATTTGCTTTGATACAGCCTCGAAGGAACTACAATACTGTACATGTATTAACTCAAATATATTCTATTTATAAGTAATACAGCTGGTCATAATACATATGATCATGCAAAATATCCAATATGTATTATATAACAGGATTTTATATATAAAAGTGTTAATTTAATCCAGCTCCAATGACTCTGGGACTGAGAAACCGGTGGCACTCTGAGAAACTGTGAAAGCACGAACATTTCCCAGCAGCTTAACAATGACATTATTTCCAACTTTCCTCATTGAAAGGATCGCGTGAAAGAAACCCGAATGTCATCCTGTCTGGCCTGCAGAGCTATTAAAAAACTCTCCATAACTATTGTGTTTCCTCAAAATGTTTTCCTTTTTGCCGAGCATGAGCATTTGCAAATGAATGATATGGTGGGAGTTTACAGCGAAAAGACTACCCACGCGCGCGCACGCTCTCTCTCTCTCTCTCTCACACACACACACGCGCACGCGCACATACACGAGGCTGAGTAAAGAAGTTGGTAGTTAACTGTTCTTTATTATTTTAATTATTATTACGGACAGGAATGTAATGGCCTGCGCCTGAAATACATTCATCTCACTGGCATTTTGGAAAAAAATGTTCCATTAAAGTCCACATTTTCTCTCCAAAAGTGGGGGAAAGTCCGTCAAGTGCTTTGAAAATGTGTCCGACGTCCGCGCTGACCGATGAAGAAAATTCTCTTCTTCCAGTTTCTGCTGCCGAATGAATTTTGTACGGAAAAAAAAAATCCGATTAACCGGAACGAAATGTTCCCCAAATTCAGCTACTCTAAATTTATGTCTTGTATTTATTTCCTTTATCCTTTACATTTTATTTCTCCCTTACACCCTCTCAGGGCTCACCCTCCATATAAAAATCTTTTTTCCCCTCCAGGATAACCAAACCGAAATGATCAGCCTATCAGATACGGGTCCGGCAGCGGTTTATTCTTCATTTCATCTGGGGAAAAAAAAAAAAAAACAAACAAACAAAAAAAAAAAGATTTAACATAAAAGTATTAACCATCTCAAATTCCGTCAACGCCAGCTAAAATGTGGTCACTGGAACGGACCCATATACCTATATACAAGATGCAGCTCGGCTCAAGCTGATTAAAAACACAAAAATCTCTCGCAGACTAAAAATAACCGATTTAAGAAAAAAAAAAATCTGTACAGAGTTCACAGTCTTGCTTAATGTGTAATGTTTATTTTACTCCAGAGCTGAAGAGGGCATGGGGTGAAAAATGAAAGTCAGGTTGCTTAAAACCGACTCTAATCGATTTGATGAAAAGAAAATCTCTTCCACATGGTCGCATGTTTCTCTTTCTTCTCCAAACACAGGGCTCTTCTTTTTAGAATATGATGCTGAACATCTAGTGTGTTAACTCTAAGTCCGTATAACTTTTTTTTTAATATATTTATATATAGAAACTCAGCACACTATTAAAAACCGTGAGAGTGAAGTATGTGATTGAGTGACTGAAGGATGGGGGGGAAAAAAGTGAGGGGAGAAAATGCTAAAAATAAAATACAATAACCACCACCAGATCACAAGACTTGGAACCTCCAGGACGCCTGGTCTTTGTAGTCCAAACAGTCCGCCGTGTTGAAGTTGAGCTTCCAGGAGGATGCTGCTTGGTCCTTGTAATCCAGGCAGTCAGAGGTGTTAAAGGTCAGGCCGGCACCGCTGTATGCCTGGTGATGGTGGTGGTGATGGTGGTGACCTGAAGATTGGCTGATGTGGTGGTGGGGGTGCGTGGACATGGAAGATGGTGTCATGGGGCTCAGCTGGTGCGGGTGATGGTGCGAGTGCATGGGTGTCAGGTAGGAGCTGCAGTCCACGCCACTGAAGTAGGATCCGGATGGTGTGGGGTAGCTTTGGCCATACGCCGCCGTTTGGTTGTAGGACATGGGGTAAGAGGAAGAGGTGGCGGAAGAGGCAGAACCAGAGATGGAGCGCTGCATGCAAGAGGCGCTGGAGGGCGGAACAGGCTCCGAGAGAGACGAGGAGGGAGGTGGTGCCGAACCTGGAGACATGGCTGGGCTCCAGATGGATGAGACCGTGCCGATTGAGGTAGACATGCTGTTGTTGGTCAAGGAGGAGGAAGAGGAGGAGGTGGACGAGGAAGCAGAACCGGTGCTGGAGACAGCTGGTGGTGTGAACTGGCCACTGCTCTCAGAGCCTGTGCTTTCTCTAGTGGGAGACGATTTTTTCTTCACTGGCCGAGCTTTTGTGTTGCTGTTGCCACTCTGCTGCTGTTGACGACACTTTGCCCGACGGTTCTTAAACCACACCTGAAACACAAACACACACAGGATGAAACAAGCATGCACAAGATTATATTCGGTAGTCAAAACTGAAAATGACAATGACCACCCTTTTTTATTTTTATAATCTAGAGAAGTAGACAATCATTCAGACACATTTGAAATATAATCATACACACACACACACACACACACACACAACACACCACCACCGGGCCACATTAAATGATTAAAGAGACCTTTCGTGCATGCCTGAAGGGCAAAACCAGGAAGCCATTGTACAGTAGCAGTGTGGAGAACTAGTTATTGGCTGTTAGTTGCATTAATTTGCATGAAGGCTCTTTCTGTTCAGGCCTGTGGATCTCATTACAGCACAAGGAGGTGGCAGGAAGATATTAGGCTATCAGGTTTCTCACCAGAGATGGTAATTCAATAGCGCAAGGAGGGTCTTTCCATCTAGAGTGTTTTATTTCACACACCCGTGCAAGGGTAAATAAAATTATAATCCAGTAAGGGGTGCTTGTCCTTGCTAGATTTTAAATCATTCAGTTTTTCAGGACAATTACAAATTAGTATTACAAATAATCGTCTCTCTAGGGTGAGAAAGCAGCAGATGTCTTCATTTCACAGTTTACATCCGCACCAAAACGTCTGATAACATAGAAGTCAAGCTGTTAAATCATTCAGTCTTAGCTATATTTCCAAAACATATAAGGCCTTAAACAACAGCTTTTCATGTGATGTAATGTTTAGTCCTGGCACTAAAGAAAAGGAAATTTTATCCAACGAGAATCCCAAAAGTACCTAACAGGAAGCGATTTCATTTGGTGCAAAAAGGTAACACACTGCCACAAGTCCAGATTAAATACTTTAAACAAGCAGCTTAGCTTTAAACACCAAATGACAGACTAAGTTACTGAAAGTCCAAAAAAGCAAGAAATCTTACAACAATCAGTAGGGGGCGTTGTTAGGCACTACCCTTGGAGTTAGCAGGTCAAGTAGAACAATTTTATGGTTAAAGTATTATTAAAATAAAACAAAAACAAACAAGAACCAAATAAACGCCCTTTAAAAAAATCTTCGATTTTTTTTTTTTACATCGTGTAGATTTCTTATTAATTTCCATATAAATCATAATTTCTTATACAATGAACAAATTTTTCACCCCATTTTTTTGTTTTAAAATTTTTCTAAAAAACAAAAAAAAAAAAAAAAAAAAAAAATAAAAAGGGGGTTAAAACCCAAAAAAAAAAAAAAAAAAAAAAAGAAAAAATACAATTTTCCGATCAAAACAAAAATTTGTTAAACAAGTACCTTCTGTGTTGTCAGTAGCTACTCGTGTAAGCTTTATAAATCATTACTTGAATCTTACCTGAACTCTGGATTCAGGCAAATTGATTTTTAGGGCCACTTCCTCGCGCATGAATATATCCGGGTAACGCGTTTTGGCGAAAAGAGCTTCAAGAACATCGAGCTGTGAGCGCGTGAAGGTGGTTCTCTCTCTCCGCTGCTTTCGCGGCGTTGCTGCTAGGACAAAATAAAATTACAAAATTACATAAAGAATTATAGCTTCTGAGGGAAAAGTAAAAACATTCGTTAGCTTTCTGCATTTAGGCCACATACTTTATTTAAGATGTTAAAATATACTTTTTTCCCATGCTGTGTAAAAACGAAAGTCAAGTATTGAAAAAAAATTCTCCAGAGATTAGATCTGTATTATAAAGTATAAATCTGTCGAGTTTGCAAGTATTATATGGAGGTGCTATAGGCACAGCGTGGTTTAGTCTCATTGCTACTGTGGAGGACTTTATGCGCTTGATGAAGTCAATTTTTTGTCAAAACCTAATTTATTTTCGACAAAAATGAAATGCAAGTGAACGCGATTGGTGAGCAAGTTTATAAGTTTTTAAGACATGTATTCGAGTGTTTTGATTTAAGAATAAATAAATAACGCTACAAAAGTTTTTCAAGCACGCAAATTTAACAATTAGTGACGCGAAGTTTTCATTTATTCTCCATCCAATTTACAGAAAAGCTGAGCAACATTTAAATATCACATACCTGTTAGACTAAACTCAAGTTCCATCATACGAAATATCATAAAAAAAACTTCCAAGGAGAAGTTCCTAATGTTACTCCTTCATTCTTCCTTCTCTGCACATTTGTTTTTTTCTCCTCTATACCATATCTGACTCAACTCATCTCATTAACACACTCTTCAAGAGCTGAAAATGTGTGTAGTGCCGAGAAACACACACTAAAAAGCTGATGCAGGCTTACTGCTAATCCCCAAGATCAACCGCAACTCAGTCGGTGGAAGATTTATTTTAAAGCCCCTAAACAATGTTTCAAAGAATAACAAGAATGTGAGCTCTATAGTTTTTAAATCCGCGTGAATATTGTTTTTCTTTGGGACTTTTTGTATTGTTTTTGTGTTCTCCTAGTTAACTATTTTAGATATTCTTTATGAATTTTTGTGTGAATCGCTGACCGATAGCAGAGTGTAACAGGAGTGTGTGTAAGGGCAAAAAAATGGCCTTCAAAATGTACTCCAGTGGAAACAGTACGTGTTAATGGTATGTGTGTACCTGGATAGCCGACGGAGGGATGCAGCAGGTCCATGGCGGCTCCGCTTAGCCCCAGGCCGTTCATGGCATAAGGGGGCTGTTTGAGGTATGACATCATGCTAGAGGCAGGCGCGGGTCGCCCCGGTTCGGCCCAGATCGCGCGCGATTCGCCCCGGTAATGCAGCTTGCCTGAGCGCTGAAGCCTCCAAAATACAGATTCTGAAACAAGGTCGGTGTATGTGTGATTAGTGCGCCACTTAGGCCAACAGTGCCTGTTGTAAATAGCAAATCAGAAAGAGTACTAACAACAAAACAAAGCAAATAAATAAAAAAACAAAAAACGAACAATTTAATCCCATTTTAATTTTTAAAGCGGAAAAACGTCATGCAAATTAAAAGACAAATGTAAAACATATTTACAGAAGTTACTATTCAGATAATTAGTCTCAAGTGGCTTAAAGTAAATCGTAAAAATACATGTGAAGCCTTTTATGCGATTGACATGAATTCATTTAATAATAATAATAATAATAATAATAATAATAATAATAATAGTTAGAAGTGAATGCGCGTGACCTAATTTGTCGTTTTTGAAATTTTCAGAAATTCCTCACTATCCACATAAACAGACCAAAATAAATCTGTACATTAAAAATTAAGTCTAGACTCCCCCCCCCCCAAGTAAACTACGTTATTAAAAATTTCATGCGTTCAGCTTATATGAAACATGTACAAAATATAAAATTCATGTAAGCCTACATATCCCAATAAATGAATTAGCTATAGTATTCGAATATTAGTAAAGCGCATTATTAATCGAATGGCCAAAATCGAGCATCTTGCAATGTGTGAAAATACATGTGAAAGTTAAATCTGTAGGCCTCACTGGCCTCCTGTTCAAAATTAGCCATTCCTGGGAAATAAAATATTATAATCATTTAATATAATTATGAATATTGAGGTTTGAAAAAACAGAGATGAAGTGCTCATCCACCCAACTAAATAAAATATAAAATAAAACAAACCACAGAAATAGGTTCAGGATAATTTCATTTAAAATGCTTGATTTAAATATCGTTTTACATAAAACATCTATTTAGATTATTTCACCATGTGCATTTTTTTATTCTACACGATATAAATAAATCGTTGCTTTATATATTTTTAGGCTAGTTACTCCACATTCTAAAAAGTAGAAAGAGATGAAAAGCACAGCTAAATCTAGGCGGACATGACAAAGTAGTCATCAACAGTAAGTCTGAACAAAAATAAAATTTTTATACATTTTTAGTTATTTGTTGTTGTTGTTGTTTTTTTTTTAATGTAACAGGCTTGTTTCTGGAATTTGTGTATTCAGACGTTCTGCGTTATCTATTTTAAGTAAAGCAGAAACCCTGCGTGCAAATGAAGCCAATTGCAATGTAGATTAGCGCTCCAGGGAACATGACTAAGCAGCGGCCTTATCACTAAACTAAATTAACAAAAACACACAAAAAAAAAAAACACAAAACACGCCTCTCCAATTAGGCTGGAAATAGCCCAGAGACGAGGACATCGACCCCAAAGGTGCAAGACGTTTAAAAAAATAAAATGATGATATTTAATTTCAGTGCTAATGGCCGAACTAGAGCACAACAGTACTTACTAACGCCAAATTTAGGGACTTAACACAAAAAGTAGTTGTGGCTTAACTAATTCAATCTTTAGTCGTGCATGCAAAGTTATTTTCCAGTGAAGGACTAAAGAGATAACAGATCAGTACAAAACAACAAAATATAGCAAAAACGATAATAAGTTTTGCTTACCTCTTTTAATATCCCGGTCGAATAAATTTTCTCAGATTGACACCGCAGCAATAAAAAAATATCCAACCAATGGAAGAAATCAGGAAAGCGAACAGAAGCAACTCAAAAAAAAAAAAAAAAAAACAACCACGAAAAAAAGCAGCAACAAACAAAACCAAAATAATTACGCGTTTAAACACTCCTAAAACAGATAGTCTCTGCGTGGGTGTTTTTTTCTCTTTTAAATGGTTAAGTCTCACACCTTCTCAGCATCGTGTTTTCAGCGCGATGCCACAGCTCTTTTTTATTAAAAAAAAACCCCCAAATAAACTCGTTTTAAGCTTTCGGAGGCTCGTCGGTGTAAAAGGTGATTGCTAATGTAGACGGATGGAGATTGATCACCTTCTCCTAAGCCTGCCTCTCTAAGAGCACAGGACACCTGCAGCTTAGCTCAGTGTCAACCAATCAGCGCTCTTCGCTGGCCCGACTGACGTCGAGTACAGCCAGTCCGATATCGTGAGTGAGGTTGTAGCCCCTCCCACGCCATCCTCCCTTCGTGACCGAGCACAAACACAAACCTGCAGCAGCGACTGGACGACTTTTGAAGAGGAACAGAAATTCCTGAAAACGAAGAGCGTGTTAAAATTCGAGACCTGAACTGTTTAAGAGGGAAACGCAAATGGAACCGTTTATCCGACACGATTGTGAATTACTGAAAAGTGGGGAAAAAAAATACCTGTTTTTAATAAAGTCGCCCTATTACCCTATTTTAAATTTCAGCAGAAATAAAGAAAATGTAACGAATGGGGGAAATAACAGTCACGATTTAAAACAAACAAACAAAATCTACACGTGATTTAAAACTTCAACGTTCAATGTTAAGAGCAAGTTAAAATTAAAATCGGAACCTGCAAAAAAGCACCGAATATTCACAAACACACATACATATATAAAACAAAATATAATACACACACATATATATATAATAACACAAAAATGACTCAAAGTATGATGATCAGAACTATAACCTCAAATACACAGCAGACAAACAGCAACATTAACAGAAAAATGAATAATAAGTTGCCGATCATTTTTCTAGATATTAACCTATTTGCAAGATTTGTGTCCTTTAAATCTGTACAACGCAATGCTTATTGATATAACGCGGGCTACAAATACGGCATGAAAAAAGTTTAATTTATCTACTTTATCTATTTTTATTTTTCTTATTGTGAGCCCATCTCATGAATATTAATGAAAGCCTAATCCCCACTTAGAATTAGATTTGGGAATAGTGCTGAATAAAGTTTAATAGGCGGTCTCTTTTAAGAGGGAAACAAGGAAACGGAATTGAAAGAAAGTGGATGAAAACTGAGGGTGAAAATAAAAAAAAATTAAAGGCTGATAAAAAAACAAAACCATCTTGATCACAGCTACTATTACTAGAAATAGTCTTGTAAATAAAATAACAATTAAATAAATCGGCTAACACAATATGAGACGGAGTTTTAATTCCTTGGCTTTTTCTCTCAGGCTCGGGGACGGACGGTCATTTTAATTTTAAGGAGCTTCGCTTCGGGGTCTTTTGTCGGTGTCACCAAAATAAACTCGCTCTAATTGAGCCCCGGTCTGAAAGCGAGCTGATGTTCAAAGCAAGTGACCGCCGTAAAGGAACCAAATTACATTTTTTTGTAGGCTCTACTATATGGGCCATCTGAATCAAAGAGCGGCTTTACAGAGATCTAGAGAGATCCACACGTCTGTAAAGTCATGGAGAGGAGAAGAAGTGGCCTATAGAATGGAACTGAGATGCTTCAGTCAATAGCCAAGAGTAAAACAATGGAGAAAAAGTTATTGGGTGTTGCACAGAGGCTTGGAGGAGAAAAGAAAATAGCATCTGGTGATGTCTTACTGATTTACGAGATGATGAACTTTTTAAAAAACGATATACAGAAAATTGTAAATGTATAATAATAATAATAATAATAATAAAGAGATGTGATCCTTCAACCCACATTGTTCCGCATTAATTTCTGAATGAATAATTAATTCCTGAGATACTTGCTGTTTATTTCTATTCTCTCTCTTTCATATAAAAACCCTAAACAAAGTATCAGGTTCTCAAGTTGTACATCTTTTCTTTTTCTTTCTTTCTTTTTTTTTTTTTTAACTAAAGCATTTTTTTGTCTAATCCCAAATTGCACATGATTTTTTTTCCTCCCCTGAACGCCGAGCTCACAAATCTCGGGATTAGAGGAGGCGAATAGAGGAGGTGGAGGAGGAGGAGGAGGACGACGAAAAGAGGGAATCCACAAAAAAAAAAAAAAAAAAAAAAAGTTTTGTGGGTTTGTCCGGCAGGGTTGGGG
>JAOTRN010000002.1:19452355-19473229 GCA_028566695.1 Bagroides melapterus | reverse complement strand
ATCTATCTATCTATCTATCTATCTATCTATCTATCTATCTATCTATCTATCTATCTATCTATCTGTCTGGCTGTCTGGCTTTCTATCTGTGTTTTATCTGATATCTGCCCTTCTAAATTGAATGAAATAAAGACTGGACATACGACAGATATAAGATATACCATGATATTGTGGTATTTTTAAGTAAATCTACTCTCTGTGCCATATAGACGTATTCATATGTAGCTACAACTGATTTATATTTGGTGTACTGTGCCTAACCGCTAAAGATGTTCAAGCTGAATACAGGTTTTTCCTGACATTTTAGAAGAGGGAAGGGCAGTACAAGTTCTGGCAGTTCACACCCACTACACGTAATTCAGTTCATGTCAGTCAGGTATATTCAACACAACAAATTCTGTTGCGTCAGCATTTGTGTTCTTCCTTTATTCAATTTAATTCAGTTTATTAAAAATTAGAAAGTTTAAAAAGAATTTACTAGGTGATGGTGGTGAGGGAAAAACTCCCTGAGATGATATGATGAAGAAACCTTGAGAGGAACCAGACTTAGAAGCAAACCTCATCCTCATTTGGGTGACACTGAACAGGAAATAATATAACTGTAAATAATGTTCTTTAAACAACAGTTTGTAGTTGAGTGGAATTAAGCAACCAAGAGCTCCTGAGGAACTAACAGGTCAGGGCAACTTTTGAGTTTCTTCCTGCCAATGTCTTCAAATATTCTCTGATGAAGACCCGAGCACATAGTCTCCAAGTGGTATATTTATGGTATTTGGTCCTGTGATGGGCTCTGCTTCTTTTCACTAGCTCTAACCCTAACCCAAGTACACAATGACTGTGTTTATTGTGTGGATGTATTTTGTATCAACCACTTTCTGTGACTATATAACACTTAGTGAGACGTTGTTACACTTGGCTCCAGCACTGCTTGCCTACCTCATGCCATCTGCCTACATCTTCCTGTGTGCTTAGCTGGAAATTATAATTATATAATTATAACTATAATAATAATGCTTTTCAAATTTATTGTTTAATTCAGCATACTGTATTTTGAACAGTGACTGATCTATATATAAATATATATGACATGTGTCATAATGTGTTGAACTCTTGGCCTTGCCTACAATTTTTTGGAACCTGGCCTCCAGATTCCCCAAATCTCAATCTAATCAAATATATATATGAGATGTGCTGAACAAACAAACATGATCCATAGAGGCACCTTGCAACTTATAGGACTTAAAGGAGCTGCTGCTGACATCTTGGTGCCAAATACTACAGCACATCTTCAGAAGCCTTGTGGAGTCCATGCCTCGATGGCTTAGAGCAGTTTAGTCTTAATAAGAGACGAGGAGAAGGCTGTAGTCCCCAGTGTTAGTGGTAAATGCACATGACCTTCTGTTACTTAGTCTCAGGGCAAAATCAAACTAGAAACATTCTGCCTCAGTCGTGTTCCCTTTTCAGAAAGTCACCATAACCCAACATTTATTAATCCAATTTTAGACCTTTTTAACGAGACATCATGATAAGTCACCAAATACCAGTGGATATAAAGAGTTATTAATGATGCAAAAAAATGAAATAAAGATAAATCATATCAGACCATTTCCACATTTAATGTATAAATTATGACCTGTACAATGCCACTAAAAAAAGAGACTCATTTCAGTTAAAAAAAATAAAAAGATTTTTAATTTTGGTATGTGGCTGTGATCAGAATCAAACAATCATCAAGCTTATGCCTGTATCACAATTCACTTATTCTCGGTCCTAAATAGTATCCATGATTAGAATTAGTGTATCCCAACTTCAAATTTGTTGAAATAAATCAATATCCCAAAGGTATACAGATTTTCAAAGTGTGGATCAATGCACTCTTTTTTTGGTTAATAATGGCCATATCTCCTAACACTATCCTTTGACATTAAATTAAAAATAAATAAATTAAATAAAAAAAATAATAATAATAAATAAAAATAATAAAATAAAAATAAATTCTGTCTTTTTGCTACAATCTCATCGATATAGACTTTTTCTTTGCAAATAGAGTAAATAGTTTTAGAGCACTGTATCTGTAGGCGAAAAGGGACGCAACATTTTCTCAGCTGCATCCTATTGCAAGACCCATGAGCCATAAAGAGCTTACAAGCATCAGCAGGAGCTCAATGTTCAAATGTATCGCTCGGGAGAGGGTTACAAAATCAGATATACCATGGACGACAGGCATCGAAATATATTATTAGCAAGAACAGGACTTCCCTCCTAAATCGATGAGATGACAACGAGAGAACTGGTCAGGGAGGCTGTCTAGAGGCTCACAGCAACATTAAAGGATCTGTAGCTCTTGAAAGTACTGATCGCTCCTTGCATGTGACAGCTATCTTCTGTAATCTTCATCTGTCTGGGATGTGTGCCAGGGTGGCATTTCACTAGGCCTATTTAATAACAAAGGCATAATTGTCCATATGGTGAAGTTTACTGTAAGAAGATGTTTATTTAGCATTTCTGGAAGGCATCTACATTGTCAGCGGTTTGTGAGCCATTAATAAAGATGTTTCTTTCATTTGTACTTTACAGGAAAGACTTCAGGAAAAAGTTTTTTGACAACACGGCAAGCTGTATTTTTATCTTTATTAATCTCTAGAGAACAAAAGTAAAAGAGGTGAAATTCTTGGAGCACCTTGCAGATAGTTCTGGAAGATTTGGGATGAGTCTTGCATTCAAAATAAAAAGAGAGAGAGAGATAGAGAAACGTGTAACAGAATATAAGAGGCTGAGAGCAGAGTCAATAATTCAGTGATTAAGTCAGCAATAAAATATGAAAATTGTTATCCCTCTCTAGCTGTCCTGATGAATAGTAGAGATGAAGCTATAGGAAGTACAGACAAGGTCAATGTTTGCGGTTTCCGTAAAAGCCTCATGCACTTTATTGCTCTAGGAATAGTGTAATGAATAATGTAAAGTCTGATCAAGGTGCTGGGAAAAAAACACACACACACAATAACAACAGGGCTATAATTAAGAGGGATGTGGTAGCCTAGTGGTTAAGGTGTTAGACTACTGATTAAAAGGTTGTGAGTTCAAATCCCTAGTACACCATGCTGCCATTGCTGGGGCCCTGTATTACAAAAAAAGTAAGTCAGATAAAAAAGACCCAACAAAAAATTTCTTCTCTTTACATGAAAGAAAACAAGCATAAAAGATAAATGGTGACATGGCACCTGGCAGGGACGGGTCAGGGTATACCGTATACATGTTGCAGTCTTATACGGACCGTGACTTTGTTTGTGAGGATGGACAATCAATACAAAACAAAACAAAAAATCCAGGATAGTTCTTCATATTTGTACCATAACAGAGTGGATTACAGGATTGACTGATGATTGCCAATGATAGACTAAGGTTGGATATTAAAATATCTTTAGTACTAATTCAGCAGTGGTGAAAGTGTTTGTGTCTATTAAGAAAGCAATCAAGGCTTTTTGGGAAAATTTAAATGTCTATTATATGAAATAGAAAACTGAAGCTGTGCCAATTTTGGACAAACATTGTGTCATTTTGTGAGATTGTGTTAGCAGGGCCGTAAAGAAAAGTGCTCAGTGCTGGCTCACACAACAACACATTAAGATTCTGCTAACAGGAAAAATTCCCTATGCTAATAAATTACAACCTTCTGCTAGTTAGCTTGTGTCTGTTACATTTAGGGCATTTAGCAGATGCCCTTATCCAGAGCAACTTACATTCATATCTCATTTTTTAAGCACTTAAGGGTTAAGGGCCTTGCTCAGGGGCCCAGCAGTGGTAGCTTGGTGGAGCAGGGATTCAAACTCATGACCTTCCAAGTGGTTGACCAACACCTTAACCACCAGGCTGTTAGCATTCCTAACATTCCTGTTAGTGTTTCAGTACAACATAATACATCTAATATAATATTAATGTTATTATTAATAAGTTACATAAAACATTTATCAATATTTAGCTCATTGTAATGGCTTAATAATTGATAGCGTTAGCTAGTAATGCTATTACTATATTTAACCCTACAGTACATCACACTCCTGTTCAGAAATAAAGGCTAAAATAGTATCTCACTCCACTTAAAACCTTTTTATATGTGCTAATTGTATCACCTGGGGCCTTAACTGCTAAAAATGAACATGTGGGTGATAGAAAAAGATTAAGTAGTGTCTGATGTAAATGAGTCCACAAGTTGTGTAGATGGTATGCAAAAGATATTTTATTACTCCATATGTCCAAGACGGCGGCACGCAGGAGAGCAGCAGCTTCTCGCCCCCCTGTTCAGCCACCGTTTATTATTATTATTATATTTTTTGTAAAATTGTTTATTTTTATATTATGTATTATTTTTGTAGTGTGAGTGTATGTGAATGTGAGTGTGGGTTATATACTTGTTGCATTTTTAGTAAGTTGTATAATTTTTGTTGCTATCACTGGGACCTCATTACTTCGTTTAATTTCCTTTAATGACAATAAACCTTCCCTGAGCTCTAGATCCTTGATACTGTGGAGAGGAAAAGTAGGTATAATACATATAGTGTCATACTGGGCTTTTCTTAGACGCTTGATAAATTTACATAAAAAACTTTAAAATTAATCTCATTCTTGAAAGTGCATTAGGGTATTACAGAATCATTTTTTTTTACACAAATCTTCACAAATCTCCACCTCCAGGATGTACGGTGGTTCGTAGAGTGTCAGTAAAATGATTGCCAGAAAACTCCCAGCACAACCAATCATTTCGGACCGGAAGTCAGTTTTCCAAACGGGTTTCCTCAGTCACTTCATACACTTGTTCACAGTTGATGGCTTAAGCTTATATTTATTTCAGTATGTTATATATATATTTCAGGTTATTTGTATAAGAAATAAATAAAATGGGTAAACGTGTAAGACTCGTTTTCAGACGGACAATATAACCACGTCATGGTGATGACGCGATATCCGTCCGTCCAATAGGGTGTAGCCTGATGAGCTCAAGGCTCTCTCTCGTTTTGACAGCTGCTTCCTACACAAGAGCACTGTACAGTGGCGTGAAACAAGCCTACGAAGAGCCCTATGTGTCCTTCAGAGGAGGATTTGTGATTGGACCAAGGAAAGAGGCAGGCGGATGATATGGCAGCTTTATGAGCGGCCAGGTGGAACTCGCTTTGTGTTGAATTCGCCTTAACAGACACAACATGACGTCGATTTAACGAGGCGTCGGAGAAAATAATAATATTCCTAAAGAAGATGATTTACTTGATCCTAATTTCGGCGTTTACCGGGGCGGTGGTGACGCTGCTACTGCAGCTCGTGCTGCTGTACCGGAGGACCCCGGAGCCCGTGGCGCGGACGGTGCAGTATGTCAGAGCGGTGCCTGATCCAGCTCTGAAGGATTACTTTACAAATCCGCAGCAACCGGACGCGTCTAAACAGCAGACGGACGGTACGTGTCCCGGCCCTCCTCCTCCTCCTCCTCTTCCTCCACTACAGCCTGAACCGGAGACGTGCGGCTTCCTCAACGCAATTTTCTTGTTCCTTTTCCGCGAGCTGCGCGACACGCCGCTAGTCCGTCACTGGGTCACCAAGAAGATCCGCGTGGAGTTCGAGGAGCTGTTGCAGACCAAGACGGCGGGCCGCCTGCTGGAAGGGCTGAGCCTGCGCGACGTGTCGCTCGGAGACTCTGTGCCCGTGTTCAAGACGGCGCGTCTCGTCAGACCCGTGCAGCTGGACGACGGCGGCATGCCCGAGGAGCTCAGCTTCGAGGTGGACCTAGAGTACGCCGGCGGCTTCCACCTGGCCGTTGACGTGGACCTGGTGTTCGGCAAGTCCGCCTACCTGTTCGTGAAGATGCGGCGTGTGGCCGGGCGCCTGCGCCTGCGCTTCAGCCGGCTGCCCTTCACGCACTGGTCCTTCGCCTTCGTGGAGGACCCGCTGGTCGACTTTGAGGTCAAATCTCAGTTTGAGGGCCGCCCGCTCCCCCAACTCACCTCCATCATCGTCAACCAGCTTAAGAGGGTCATCAAGAAGAAGCACACGCTCCCCAACTACAAGATAAGGTCCTTTAACATGCTACTTTTATCAATACACCCCCTTTAGCACCCACTTGTATTCACATTTCCAGTTAAAAGATACGTATATGTATATAATCTCTCTCTCTCTCTATATATTGTGTGTATATTTATATTGTATGTATGTAATCTCTAAAAGGCCAGGAAATGCACAGTTTAACACTTTTCTCTGCACTAAAAACTAACGCTCAGAAGAAAATAACAAATTTGATAAATTACTGATTTTAAACAGATTGGAACCAACTTTAAACCAGTATTTTTCTTTGTGAAAAAGAGACAAAGCTGCAAAAGACAAGGAAATTACAGTTTAACACTTATATTAGAGAAGCACACCACAACTTCCCTTCCTTCCTATACTAATAGTGGGTAGGGCTTGGCTTTGCTTTCAAAACATCCTCAGTTCTTTGTGGCATGGATTTTACAATATTTTGGAAACATTTCAAGGTGTTCTTTCAGATTCAGTTCCCATGACTGAGAAGGCCAGTGAATAACACTGAACTCATTGTCATGACATTAAAAAAGAGTTTGTGACGACTTTTGCTTTGTGACCTAATGCTGGAATCAGCTGTAAGAAGAGGGTAAATTGTGACCGTGAAGAGATGCACGTGGTCAGTAACAACACTCATGTAGGCTGCAGGGTAGAAGTGATCAGAGATTGGTATTAATAAGTCCAAAATGTGCCAAGAAAACTTTCCCCAGTTGGTTTCATGGGTTCATGCTGTTGGTGCCAAATCTGATCCTAATGTCTGTATGTCTCAGCAGAATTCAAGTTCAGTCCAGACTCAGTTTTTCCAGTCATTACCAGAGTCAGCACTCTCAGATATAATGTACCAATCTCTTACCTGGAAAAGTGCATGAGGTGTAACTTTAGTTCACTTTTAAAGTAAGGATTTAAAGATACATCTGTGCCCCTTAACGTCCAATAAGGTACCTTAATTAATCAACTTAGTAAAGATAAAGAATAAAATCCTTGTGTTGTACATGGTATGATATCAACCCCGTGACAAGTAAGAGTTCAGTTTGGTATCTTTTATTTATTTATTTTTGTGACAGTGTACATTTTATATTTAAAAAAAAAAATGCTTCCTCCAAGTGTTTGAATAGTGTTATTTGTCTACTGAGTGTAGAATAATTAGTTCCTGGAAGACATGCCAGGAGTTTCTCTGTAAAGTCTGCCCGGCAATCCTCATTCTTCTCGACACAAATGTTTAAATAAAAGAAAGCAGGTCTGAATAAGAACCAAGTGGAGACCTGCTCTTTATAATCTAGCTGTCTGTGTAATTGGGTTCTAGATAGAACTTTTACACTTTTCCCCAAAAGAACATGCCAAGCAGACCTTAATGATGGAGAAAATTTCTATATTATATGGTGAGTTGAGGATGTGAAAGGGTTCTAGATTTTAAATGGGTTCTAATTCAAAAATTCTAAAAATTGAAACACTCAAAATAACCGTTCCGTGTAGCACCCTTATTTTGTTAAGATGTAGATATGCTGGGGAACATGTTCAGGGAGCGTACAGCTGCTAAGTCCGGACATTTATGATAAGATTCCTTAAAGATTCTTTGTTTTTTTTCAGATTCTGGTTTTCTAAAGTGGTTCTTCATGGAATGGGGTGTAAAAGGAAATCTCCCTATTAAAGGGTATAGAGTTACATTCTACCTAAAGGCTATATAAAGTGTAAATGTAAAGATTTTGTGTCCTGGAGAACCTCTCGTTGGTTTGTGCGAGTTCGGGAGTGATTTGGTGATTTTTCTTCCAAATGAAACGTTTCAGTGTTCTTCTCAGAAGACTTTTCATGCATTTCCGTGCAATTTTCACTGTGCGCTTCTTAATGTAGCACCAAAAAATCATTCAGTGACTTCACACCCCTGGGTTGTTTGGGCTGTTCTGCAAAAAGCATTAATATAAAATCATTATATTTTAGCTCATCGCTGCAAAGACTGAATATTAGAGCTGTCTTTGCCTGTAGGAGCTAACTTTTGCTTTTTTTTTTTTTTTTTTTGAATGATGTGTGTCAGGTTTTTTCATTCCTTCCGTCTGACATGTTTTCACTGCAAGTAGCTTTGAAACCTGCCCTCTGTTGTAGAGCTGGTCACTCCAGGCCTTAATAAGCACCTGAGAAGTTGCTTTTAGCTGAGGAATAAAAAAGTTTTTACTGAGAAGCTGGTTCTTGTTGAACCTGCAATCAGGCTGCACATGTTGCCTGGAGGTTAGAACAGTACCTCAGGGTTTACTTTCCTCTCAGAGGCCTGCTGTCATGCCTCATCAGGAGAGTTTTGAATGGATAACAACTTGGTGTGAGAATGGTGTTATTACAGGTCATGGTATTTCTGATGGTCTGTATGATGTTTCTTTCTCGGTTCGTTTCATTTCATCACTCGATGTTGATTATTATACTTATCACAGACATTTGCCAGAGATTCCATTTTTTATGTACTTCATCATCACAGAAATGTATTTACTTTAGAATTTTCTTTTTACTAAAGAATGACGCATCATAATTGTTATCCATTTAGAGTTATGTTAATGTCATGGAATGACAGCGACGCTAGTTATCACTTACGCTATAGCAGGCTTATACAGTTGCTTCTTCAAATGCATTTTTAAGAAATAAATAAAGATAAAAAGTCAAAAAATAAATCACAATCAACTGTCTTAAAAACAACTCAAATAATACTGTGCATTTATTTATTTATATAATAAATAAATAAATACTTTTATAAAAAAAAAATATTTATATAATAAATAAATAAATACGGTGTATTTATTTATTTATTTATTTATTTATTTATTTATTTCATTAAAATCTATGCTTTTTTACAAGATGTACAACTCCAAAATTACGACGGGTTTTGATTCTACACAAACACGAAACACTGGGATACAGCGTAGCTGTCCGTATGGGATTAATATCATCCGCACTTGTATCAATATTGTTATAAAACTACTGAAAGGGGATAACCATATAACAAAGTAGTATTTACGTTTACATCTACATACATATACATTTATTTCCAGAGCAACGTACATAAGTGACGTTTCCATCAATGAAATCATCAACACTGGTTCACTTTTACCATCAAACCAAAACTCAAACAGGAAACTAATCGCTAGTTTAAGTGTTTCAGGAAGAGGTAGGTGTTTGCTTGTCTCTTTTTTTTTTTTTTTTTTTTGATAGTTTCTTCATATTCATGGCTAGAATTCTCTAAAATGCCCACATACATGTTCATGTGAAGATATTTATACGTACATTTACTAAAAAAAAGAAGACTGCATGACAATGGCATAGATGGCCCCGGATAGCTTGCTTAATCACCGTCCAACAGGCGACACATTGCACACAGCCGTGTGTGTGTGTGTGTGTGTGTGCGTGTGCATGTGTGTGTACCCTCATTTTTCATCTTCTAAAATGTTAAATTTTTCACCCTGATGTAAGAACTTTGCATTTGTCCCAGCCTCACTGTGCTTCCTGCCACCGTACATTTTTTCCCCTTTGTTGCCAACCAGGATATTTTTGTGCCTGCCCTTTGTGGTGGCTTGCTCTCTAACACTTGCTCTCCATCATGGCTGCCAATATATAATCTCTTCACAGAGCTCGATAAGGCTGGAATTTCGATTGTTTTGGTGTTATTAACCATTTTAAGCTGTTTGTTCTGATTATCTACTTTACATTCGTGTCTGTTTAGTCAGCAGTGCCGGTATGAGGAAGCTCGGTGTCAGAGGTCAGGGGATTCGTTTGTGTTAGACCTCACTGAGATTAAGTTTGGGAATAAATCTTAAGTAAGCACATGGTGGCTGTGGATCCGGAGGGTATCCTGGGGGAAAAAAAAGGCAGGAATACACTTTAGGATGGTATGCCAGGTCCTCGCAGGGCACCGTGTTTGCTGTCATTCACACTCTAGTTCACACACACAGAGGTTCACACACTCATTCCCACCTAGGGGCACTTGGCAGTCATGAGTGCACCTGCCTGCTTCCATGAACTGGCGGAAACTCACATATACACCAAAATTTACCTCAGGAATCGAAGCAGGGAATCTGGAGCTGTGGGCTGCGAGGTGGCTAGAAATTGCACTGTTGTGCGTTTTGTAATATTTCTCACATTTGTAATAAAATATCTGATTAAAAAATCAAACTCTGCTCTCTGTGGCCTCCATGTTTGTTGATCGGAAGTGGATGAAGACTAGAAGTTGACTGTACACCTCAATCGTGCATCCGGCTCTATATATAGGTAAAACTTTGGGGGCGTGGCCTTGGAAGGTGGCACTGAAATGAAGGGCTGTATTTATGCTTTCAAAACTTCAACCTTTAGCTCACTTTTGTTAAAAAATCACTGACCTTACCTTGTAGCATTTCCACTTACTTAGTGTCTTGATGTGACAATTAAGTTATGAAAATTTAATAGCAGAACTTGCCTACAGCGGTGATTAAATATTTATCTCGCTATAATTGGCAGACCTTTTAGTCGTTTTTGTATTATAATGTCAAATGCTCTTACATGGTTGTTTACTTGTACTTATCTTGTTAAGCATCAACACTCTACTGAACCTGTGATGTGACCTGTTTACTTCCTGAACATTTATTAAATATTTCTATCGTTGGTGCTTGTATTAAAAGCAGACTGAATGCTGGATTGTGAAGGATTTTGTGCCACGATGTTATCGATAAGTTTCTTTATTTTGCCATCCAGAAGGGAAGTCTGTAGGAGCTCAGAGGAACAATGGGGAAAAAAAAAGCAGGTGATGTTTCACATGGATTTTTTTTCTTTAAATTGTGTAAGAAATTTAGCATTTCCTACTTGTTTATGCTAGATCAGGTTCCTGAGGCTCTCCTAGTTAGGAAGCTCTAGGTCCACTTTTTTTTAAAGTTCCTGACAGGATGTGAGCTGTGAGGTTTTTTTTTTTTTTAAAATACCATCGTCTCTGCAGAAAGTGAGACTCTGAAAACGCCCGGTCCAGGAAGTGACACGTGATGGTTTAGACCAGGGTTGCATGTCTTATCCACAAAGAGCTGGTGTGGTGGTAGGAATGTAAACCTGATCCCACACCAGAGCTTTCTGTATAAGATATCGATTTATATACAAAGGCATGAACTATAGTCTCTAAAGGGTGGGTGTTTCTAATAAAGTGGCCACAGTATATAAAACTCAAGCAACAAACACACAAAAATAATGTAGAGGATGTTTTGTAAATAAAATACAGGCAGAGTCTCTCTCACTAACATGGATACGGAAAAATGATACCTTGATTTTTAATGAATTTCCAAGTGGAGATGGAATTCATTTTATTTAACTGCACTTATTTCATTGGGTTTAACTGAATCATAATCATAAAGGCTTAAAAAGCTGAAAAGTGTGAATTGTCCGTATGTACGGGACATTCTGTAAATATAATTGATAATTTTTGAAAGCATCAAGACGACATGAAATATTCTAGTCGTCTCACCCGTCTCTGTGTGATGGAACTTATCTGGATGTGGAAGATCTTTGTTAGAGGTTTGTTTGAGGTTTCTTTGGAGTTTGTTTGATGTTACTTTGGTGTATGTTTGATGTAATGTTTGATGTAATGTTTGATGTAATGTTTGATGTTTGTTTGATGTTTGTTTGAGGTTGATTGATGTTTGTTTGATGTTTGTTTGATGTATATTATAGTAAAAATTGTGGTTGTTTTCTCCAGGTGTTAGAAGTGCGTACTCTTCAGCTGTGGTTTGTTGTGCTCTGATTTCATCTTACATATCATTGAGGTGGAGTTATTTCTTCCAGTAAATTCCAACCAACTCCACCATTTATAGAAATATTGAACGGGGTTGGACTCCACCCTGGGGATGCGTTTGGTATTCGATCTCCTTTCTCCTTCTCTTCGCCTCTGTATTAACTTTGCTTGAGTGTGTTAAGGGCATCAGCAGGGTAGTACAGCAGAACTTTTCCACAGTCAAACCCCTCGGTGCCTGGGATGAAGCTGGTGTTGGTTCAGGTAACACAAAAACTTTTCCAGGTCCCGGTCTGTAATTCGTTTTTTTTTTTTTTTTTTTTTTTTTTTTTTTTTTTTTTTTTTTTTTTTTTTTTTTTATTTATTTATTTTTTATTTTTTTTAATCTGGTTAAAGTTATACTTGGATGAGACGTACAGTACACACCGTAAACAAGTTTCTCACTTCGGACTGTTTAATAATGTGTGTAACTCATGGGACATTTTGGAGTTTTTTTTTTTTTTTTTTTTAATATATTTATTGAGTTTAACAGCAACTCAGCTTACAGATAATATAAAAACATCCAGACAGATTAAGGACCTACTACACTGATATAACACAGAAATAAGAACTTTATTTTTACTGTATTTCGTGGCCCCTTCGTTTCTACGTGAACGCTTTTTTTTGAAGGCGCACTTTGGATATTCCAAGCTCTTCATCGTAGTCATCGTCATCAGCTTCAGCACTGAGTCTATTATTAGTGCTGCAGGAGCTTGAAGTCTTTACTAGAAATGACCTTTTACTAATGGTTATCTTTGTGGCCAGACTGTAGACTGCACCAGTAGTGTCATAAATGCAGGCATTAAGAGAGACACAAAAGAGACTGATGTACGTCTGAGGTCCTGCGGCCTGCTTGCATTGTGTGTGTGTTGTGTGTGTTTTGTGTCTGGTAATTTCACTTCTTCTCTGATCACATGAACACAGGGTCACCTGCAGCCTCGGAGCATTCAACTTCCCTCAGTTCATAGAGCGTGAAACACAGAGCTTCATGTAGTAGGGTGTGGTGATGTACAGGCTGAACAGTGTAATAGGATAAGGAAGTAGTTACACTGGAAATGTTATGTTACACCACTAAACACTAACATTATTTCCAGGTCTATCCCATACCATGCTGTGTTTAATTATTCATTCTTTTTTTTTTTTTTTTTTTAAATCAGCTTGCTTTCTCAAACGGTTTAACTCGAACAAACGAAGAATTTAGATGTTTTTGCTTGAGAAAAGAAGAGGAAGGAAAAACTCTTAATCACAATACCGATCAGAGAACAGATGAACTGCTAAAGTTTTCACTGATGAACTCTTTATAACACACATTGACAGATTTCACTATAAATGAGTCTACACTGTAGCTTTTTTTTTTTTTTTTTTCTTTTTTTTGTTTATTTTTTTCTTTTTTTTGCTTGTTCTTTTTTTGTATTCTGAGATGTTTTCGTTTTTTCTACCCATTATAACTTGCACATGAGCAAGTTGAACGTAGGTTAAAAGAAGAAGAAGAAAAAGAAAAAATCTGGTGACTTTTTTTTTTGTGAGGAGAGGTATGTAACATTGTTTGAAGGAGACACCAGAGCTGTAAACAAAAGAGCTTTTTTTTTTTTTTTTTTTTTAGCTATTTATAAAGCTATTTTATTTATTTATTTACTTTTATTTATTTATTTACTTTTATTTATTTAAATCTTTTAGGACAAAAGTCTTCAGTGTGGAGTTCTTTGCATTTTCTCTCTAACATGAAAAGCTATTTTGTAAATATTAAGTAATATTTACAGTATTTATTTATTTATTTGTCTTATTTATTTATTTATTTATTTTGTATATGATTTAGTAAAAATCCTTAGTGTAGGGTTCTTTGCATTTTCTCTTGTATATGAAAAGCTGAATATTTATTTATTTTTCAATTATTTATTTAATTTATTATTTAGGAAAAACTTCTTCAGTGTGTGGTTTTTTTGCAGTTTCCCTTGTATGTGAATTTTATTTATTTATTCACACTTCTAAACAATAGAGAGATGTGCCAGTGAGGGAACAGCTGTTTACGTTCCACATTAGATACAGTTATAAAAATATGAACAGATTTTTTTTTTTTTGCATCATTTGTTACTAAATAAAAAATAGCTGTGGATTAATAAGTATAAAACACTTCATGACCTGTTGTTGGAGATAAATAATCCACTCTGAGTTGGTAACTCTCAGGCACTGAGTCGTTGATTATTTTTCTTTAATCTCATGACTCTAAGACATCACAGTGTTCTTTTAGGTGAGGCCGAGGCTTTTATCTGAAGCGACTTGCATAGAGACAGTCTCGAAGGTTAAAGGTCTTGCTCTAAGACCCAACCGTGTTGGATTGGTGGTGATGAGGTTTAATCTTCTGATCTGTAGCTCAAAAGCTTAACCACAGTGAGCCACCACTTCCCTCAGTTTTAGTCAGACTTTCTCTCAGGGCTCGCCTGAACGACTCTTTACTTCAAGCTTCATGGCTGTTTTGAATTTGCAAATAAAACTTGCACATTTTAACGTTCATTTATTTCACCTGGGATTTCTGTCCTTCAGTCTGTCTGTCTCTAAGTGTCGGAGTTCTGTTTTTCAACCGGCATTAGAAATGAGTTTACAATAAACATGGTGGTGTGTTTTTTTTTTTTTTTTTTCCTCCTCTCCTCTGAACCAGGAAACGTGTTGAAATGCAAGTGTGAGGTAATCAAATGCACTCTATAGATCTATTAAATAGAATTAAAAAAAAAAAAAAATCTGACCTGTTCTAACACCATAATGCCATTAGAGCACTATTTAATGCCACAATATGCATAAATCAACACAGTTACATTTTTTTTTGCAGGTTTATAATACAAATGCATTTTTATCCTGTTTAAAGTATTTTTTTTGTTTTGACTGTAGTTCCTTTTTTTTTTTTTTTCATCTTTTTAATGTTTTTAAGGTCTGGATCTATTCCAGATCAACCTGATCCTCTCACGCTGATCCATTAGGGCTGGTGTTAAAGGACATTTTCAGAATTTCTCTAGCGTCTTGTTAAGAATGCTGCACGATGTTTAACAGTCAGTTATTCTTATCGTGGCTGTATCGTATTTTCTTTTTGTAGGCCGAACTCTGCCACGCTCCACATTTCCATTTCTCTCCAGTTCTCTTTATCACTCTGACCTTGTGTATGAGATCAACGTTAGCTTCAAATAATATGAGCTCGCCGGAATGTATTGTAGCTGCAACCGCACACACACACACACACACACACACACACACACACTCACACACTCGCACTCTCTCACACTCTCTCTCTGATTCAGCATTTAAGTTCTGACTTCACTTATAGTGTACACTGACCTAGTGCTGTTTGAGAGGACACACACACACACACTTCTGCATTTATCTGCTTGCTGACTGACTTTGTCAATTTGTCATGTGATCAGTTCCAGTGCTAGATTTCTTGAGCATTAACACACACACACACACTCCCTCTCTCACACACATGTACTCTCTCAGACACGCTCTTGCTCTCACACACACACACACACACACACATGCGCTCTCTCTCTCGCTCTCTCTCTCTCACACACACACTCACACACACACACACACTTGTGATTCTTAAAACACTTATTTATTTTTTCTTAAGAAAACATCACAACAGTTTGTGATCTTTTTGTCCTGGAGGTATAGAAAATCTGATCTTAAGTCTAGTCTTAAACAGCAGTTAAATCGGCAGTCATAGCACAGGTATCAGAGCACACACAGACAAACAGACACACAAACAGACACACACACACAGACACACAAACAGACACACACACACAGACACACACACAGACACACACACACACACACACACACACACACACACACACACAATCAGCAACAAGGGGAGCCCAGGCTCCTGTGTCGAAAGGCATCTCATGTTCTGTACTGTTATCTGCTCCATGACCGCTGATGTAACTGCTGTTTAAGATTAGCCACACGTTCCCAGTGTGTGTCTCTGCGGGAAACCTAAAGCCTCCAGCTTTCTTACATTGTTTTGAGTACAAATTGGAGCCAAATTCATTTGTTTGCTTTGTTTGTTGATTGGTTTGCTTTTTCTGCTCTCTAGAACGTTTCAGAATTACTTCGCCCTGTCCTTCGGCTCGGTCTGAGCTTTGCAGGTCATGCTAGAGGCTCACGTCTACAGAAAAATGTCACCAACCAACCAAAATACACGGCTTTTGCATCAGGAACGAATATCTTGTAAAAGGACCATTGAGGAACCTTTTTTCCATTGCTAGCATCAGAGAACCTTCTGCATTGTACACAAGTCTGATCTAAAATGAGTCAGCGCTCTGCTGGCTTTCAGTGAGAGACGTGTGATTTTCCTTTTGCTGGATAACAGTACACAACGTTTTAGTGGTTGAAGATAAGGCATTGTAGCTGTTCACGTTGTAGCTGCTTATGAACAAGAACTCGAGGCTTTTCAGAGAGCAGAAATGAGTTTGAGATCATTTACTTTAATGATAGAAACATTTCTGTTAAAAATAGACTATCCATTGTTGTGTTTTTGGAACTTTTTTAATGAAAAATTTACACCTTGTAGGCTAGTGAAGAACTTATTAAAGAAAATAGAAAAGTAAATCCAACATTTGTTCTACAGCATTGAGCCACCATTTTGGTTTGACTCTAAACTGTTGTAGAAAGGACATTATTTACATTTACATTAGTGTGAGTGAGTGTGTGTGAGAGTGAGTGTGTGTGAGAGTGAGTGTGTGTGAGAGTGAGTGTGTGTGAGAGTGAGTGTGTGTGAGAGTGAGTGCGCGTGAGTGAGTGCGCGTGAGTGAGTGCGCGTGAGTGAGTGCGCGTGAGTGAGTGCGCGTGAGTGAGTGCGCGTGAGTGTGTGCGCGTGAGTGAGTGAGAGAGAAAGAGAGAGTGAGTGTGTGCGAGTGAGAGAGAAAGTGAGAGTGAGTGTTTGTGTGTGAGTGAGAGTGAGTGTTTGTGTGTGAGTGAGAGAGTGTGTGTCAGAGTGAGAGAGCACATAAGTCATCACAGATGAAAAAGCCTATTATAACGAATACCAACAAATTCTTCATTTTTACATACTTTCTGGAAACTTCCGAGTACAATGAAATGACTTCCTGTCACACTGAAAACTGCGCGAGTGCTTCAGTGTGTAGCGCACACGAGTTTCACATGTCTGCGCAAGTGTAATGTAAATGCGCAAGTGTTTCAGTGTGTTCCGTCCCAGACGGCCCATAGTCCAGGGTGTCCTCCACCCTGTGCCCTGAGTGTTCTGTGTATAGTCTCCAGTCTCTCTGCAGCCCTGACTTCAAGACAAGACTGTCTGATTACGTCCTGCACTGATTTCTCACTCTTCTCTTTCATCTTGTTCATCACTCTAATGTAAAAACATCATGTTCATTAAGTGTTGACCAGAATGTCCTGTTTCCTGCGTTAGTCAGAGATCTAAACACAGACTTTATTCACTATTCCTGTTAAAACGTTGCCAGTTCAGTCATCTGAAGCTGTGACTAAAGCTCGATTCCATTAATGAACTCTCTTTCTCACAGTCACAGTTTATCATTTTAGTTTTTTATTTTCTTCCGCTCATTTAGTGCACTATAAGCCCAGGAGAACATTTTAATTTGTGTTTTGTTATAATGTTGTCTGTCTGAATATTCTGTGTTCACTAATTAAATGATTTATTTACACCCTCCTTTTTGACCCTACTGTATGTTCACATAGTAGCTAGCAACAGAAACACCAGTAGCTAGAACAACCAGATTAGGAGCCGGACAAAGACAGTACCCTGGAGAAAGCTCTTAAAAAAAAAATAATCATAAAAAAAAAATTTATATATTTATTTTAGAAATTTATATATTTTTTTTTATTGTTAAGTTCTACACGAATTATGGAGGACATGTCAAACATCAATTTCCAAAATCCTATCCATCCACCCAAATCCACTTCTATCTCTTCATCTGTCCATCCATCCATCCAAATCCAATATCATCTCATCCTTTCCATCCCATCCCATACCAGCTATGCATCCATGCATCCATCCATCCATCCAAATCCAATCCCATCCATCTCTTCATCCATCCATCCAATCCACTTTTATCCATCTCTTCATCCATCCATCCATCCAAATCCAATCTCATCCATCTCTTCATCTATCTATCCATCCATCTAAATCCAATCCCATCCCCTCCTTTCTATCTATCTACCAAACCAACCATCCATCTATCCACTCAAATCTCATCCCATCTTACAACCTCTGGTTCGTCTTGTCCGGTCACATTCAATCTCTCGTTAAATGTATATGGAGACTTTAGAAAAAAAGCTTGAAATGTTAGTTAGCTTGCTGTGCAAAGCTAGAACGTAGCACACACGTGTACAACGTAGTAGATTAAACCTCATGGCTATGAGTCAAGTTGGAAATACTGTTAAACAGATACAGGTTCATTAGCCATTAGCTGAATTAGTGTGCCATATTGTGTGTCTGGTGGGGAAGTGTCTCTCTGTCAGTCCTGGGGTTTAAACGTGGAGCTCAGATCACTTCCTCAGTTGCTGTAAATTGTTCGAATCTGCATAAACGTTCCTACCTTATCAGACAAACTTTCTTTTGAATGTTTTCTTCTGAAAATCTTCAGAGGAAGAAAATTTTCTTCTGAATATATACCATACATTTGAATGAGTTATAATTGTCTCTGAATTTTTTTTTTCATTATTTTTATCCACACTTCTCTGTAAGACACAAAGCTGCAAGCTACTAATATATAAACAATGCCACATGTATTAAATTCATTAATTGTGATTATCATTATTATTTCAAATTATTATTAAGGTTACCGTTACATCACCACGGTCGATGCTGCCATGAGGAAATTTAGACCGGGCCCTCGGTTTTATTTTTCTGATCAGATAGTGTAATTATGCCACAAGGAAATTCAGACGGTAAACAAAACAGGACACCCAGATAAGATAAGAGGAGCGACAGACGGATGTTGACCCAGCCCTCGTAGAAGAGAGGATAGGTTTCGTTTTGCTCGTAATGGTTTATTTCACGCCCTTCCGTTTCGTCCACGCTTCACGAGACGAGCATTGTTTCTATGAAAGTTCTCTTCTTTATTTCTGGATCTGAATTAGTAGATAATAGGCGAACCCTACACTGGGCATTAATAAATAATTAAAGTGAGGAGGTGTGTGTGGGAGATAAAAGCATGTTCTCATTAGAAGGGTGGAGCAGATTGGTTTTTAGTTGATGAGGTCATGTCTGGTGTGTGTGTGTGAGAGAGAGAGAGAGAGATGAAGCTCTTGAAGAACACTGTGATGGAGTGTCCTTAGAGTAAAAGAGGCTAAGACGGCTTAAACCAACAAGATCCTGGTGTCAGATTTATTGACCTGAGTGCTTGTGCTCTTTTATTTTTTTAACCCCCCCCCCCCCCCTTCTTTTCCCCCTCACCCAGCCCTCATGTGACCTACTTCCGAACACAAGCCCAACTTTGCTTCTGACTGACATGGTGTGTCTTGTGAGTCTGTCCATGTTTGAGGCGATGTTGTAATCCTCCAGATGAGCCACGCATGCTTGTTGAGCCGCACCATGTTACAACTCTAACTCTAATTCACTTTGCTGCTTTATAATATGATACAAAGTTTTGTTGTGTTCATTTTAATTTTTTTTTTAAGAGCCGTTTTATTCTACTTGGTGTAAACCTCAGAGGTTAAAGCAACGATTCAGTAGTGACATTATCGCTGTATCTACAGCGATACGAAATGATTTCAGTTTTTAAGGAATTTGTGATTCGCTTCAGAATCATTTATGATATTTTAAAATACATTATTAATTCTTTAAGCAGCCGTTCGATATTTGTCTCTTCTTTTCTGAATTTTTTTTTTAATGATAATAATGTGATGGACTGTGATGCATCAGTTAGTCTAAAGATGATGAGTAAACATTTCAGCATGACTTTACCTACAACATTTTTCAGAATTACTGGCATAGGTCTCCATCCATCCATCCATCCATCCACATCCACATCCATGTCCTTCTATCCATCCATTCAAATCTACATCCATCCATCCTTCAACCAAAATCCATCCATCCATTCAAATCTCATCCATCCTTCTATTTCCTCTATCCATTTATCCATCCATCCATCCAAATCCCATCATCTATCCATTCATCCATCCATCCATCCATCCTTCCACCAAAATCATTTCCCATCTATCCATCCATTCTTCCACCCAAATCCCATCCCATCCAACCATCCATTCCATCCATTTATCCACATCCCAAGTCCCTGTGCAATCTCATCCATCAGTCCACCCAACACAGTAACACTTGATACGTCATATATGTTAACTGTCTGTGAGAGAGTGTGTTTGAGAAAGAGGAGAGTAAAATGAAGTGTAGAGATTAGTGAAAGAAATATTCCAGCTGTTTACTCAATAATTACATAAGAGGTGTGTGTGTGTGTGTGACTTGGAATTTTGGTTTAATAATCTGATTCAACAGTAGTCTGTTACCTCTCGGATTTAAAGACGGAACTGCGAACGTGCGTCACACACACACACACACACACACACACACACAGTTAATCTCTCAAGCGCTCTTGTGTAATTTATGGTGCTCACCTGACAGGTGTGTTGTGTTAGAGGTGAGTTCACTCGGCTCTGTGCACACTGATGCTGCTCTGCTTCCTGTACAATAAGAACTATTTGATTTGGTATCTGAACACTTCCAGTGCTATGAGTGTATATGTTGAGGCACGTGTTAATATCGGATAAACCATGAAACTTCCTAAACAAACACACAAACAAACAAAAAACCTTTAGTAGTGATGTATTTCCACAGGAGGATTTGTATACAGTATTTAAGCTACAAACAGTGAGATACATTCACTACATAGTGTACACTGACTTGTACATTCACTACATAGTGTACACTGACTTGTACATTCACTACATAGTGTACACTGACTTGTACACTCACTACGTAGTGTACACTGACTTGTACATTCACTACGTAGTGTACACTGACTTGTACATTCACTACGTAGTGTACACTGACTTGTACATTCACTACGTAGTGTACA
>JAOTRN010000002.1:19443688-19447518 GCA_028566695.1 Bagroides melapterus | reverse complement strand
GAATATTGAGCTGAAGCTTGACTACAAAATTAAATCGCAAATAAAATCGCAATCGCAATATCTGTCAAAAAAAAAATCGCAATTAGATATTTTCCCCAAATCGCACAGCCCTACCCGGAAGTGACTCCCACCCCCACTACGGATGTTACCCGAGACGCTGACTTGAAAATTTGATGTGAACGATCGTCCCGTTCGTCTTTTCCAACTTTTTCCCCCAACTACGACGTATTGCAGCATCAATTTTCTCTCGTACCCTTAGTTATAACTGTTGCTGAACTTCTCCACTTATCCAGAGACCTCCGACTGTGTACAGTAACGCTATACTCCGTCTTCTCCGTGATTCCACCTCGCCAGTTATTTTTCTCAAGCTAAATGCCACCTGTCGATTAGACTCCGCTTTAAAAAGGCGACTGAGATTTTCCTTCTCTCTCTTGCTGTGAAGGTACAGACTTGATTTTAAGTGAGTGGCGAGAGGAAGCTTAAGACTCCCTGAAAGGGACAAAGTAAATGTCAGCGCGATAAGGAGACGGAGCATCCTTCTCCTGTCCTTTTCCCACAAACGTCAAGTGCTTAGGAGCGCTGATAGCCGGAGCTCTAATATTCCACCTACACCTTTCTGTCTTTCTTTTCCTTCCTCACTCCTCCTCCTCCTCCTCCTCAGCTCGTTCTCTCCACCGGCTGTATGCAGATGAACGCTCGACTCTTTTGCCGGGCAAAGCAACAATGAGGGCGCTAAAAAAAGGATCGGCGGTTAAAGGAGCTCTCCAAACATAAATGAGATTTTTTTTTTTTTTAATTTTATTAAATCTCCTCGTCTCCATAACGACCCCGGCTTTTGTGCGAGGCTCAGTGAAAAGAGATCTCTCCTGTCACAAAGCGGCGCACCGCCATGAAAATTCAAACGGTGGGCAACGAGACCTGCGTTCCTGCCTTTGAATTAGTTTCCAGCGCAAACGTGGAGCTCTTCATTCACCAGCAGCCTTGTTCACAGAGAAGGTCATTTGAGGGGGGAAAAAAACAAAAACAAATTGCGAGTATAATAAAGAAATATTTATTTATTTATTATTTTTTTTTTTTCCCCTCTTTCTCTGTTGTTTTCTCATTTGACGACATCAAATCATTCAGCATCCTGGATTCCTGAATAAAATGTACATCAGATTCATCCATCTGTCTCATTAACGTGCCTTTTGTGTGTTCGTGTCGTCTCTGTGAACACACTCACGTGAATATCGTATACGTGCGTGTGACCGCTCGTGCGGAGAGCAGATTAAGATGGCGGAGACGAGCGCGTGATTAAATTACGCACCAAAAACGAAAGGGCAGCGTTGACATCAGTCACCGTGGCACGTCTGACTCGGACCAGACACCTGAATTTGACACGTATTAATCCACTTCCTCCGTCTGTAAATTCACTTCCTGTTCATGGCTAGCGTCAAGGTTTATTTAGTTAGCTCAGAAAGTGAAACCTGGGGATCTGTCTGAGCTGACAGTGATCAGATTTACAATATTAAATATCGCTCTGTGGGGGTTTATATCCACACTAATAATCTGATTATCATCGTCATCGGGCGTTAATCTGATCGTTCGTGTGCTCATGTAAACAGTTTACTTTTAATTCCTTAATTAAACTCACGTGTGAATTTAATACTGTTCACTAGACTAACCTTTTTTTTTTTTAATTAATCTGGTTAATTGCTGCAGACATACCTATTAATATGGTTTCATTTTTCAGCTTTAGGAGTAGATTTAATTCATTAATACACACAAAACGGTGACGCTGCAGTAATAAATAAAGCACGTCCTGTCCCCTAAAAACTCACAATAAAACCAATCATTTTGTTTGTTTTTGATGCAGCAGGAAGTTGAATCTTCACTTCATGTCCATCTGTTTTAGGAGACACATTTCCATGTTGTACAAACACCTGTGAGTATTCATATATTAACACATGTTTAGGAAAAAAAATAGTCTTGGGCTCGACGAACACGTGGTGTCCTGATCAGATGATCTGAGAGGAACAACAATGAAGAGCAACGATGGACAGAAGAATGAACTACTTTGTTGATTCCTTTCTGTTTTATAGAAATGCCAAAGCTTAAGAAAACTTTTAGATGTGTGTGTGTCTGTGTGTCTGTGTGTCTGTGTGTCTGTGTGTCTGTGTGTGTCTCTGTGTGTCTGTGTGTGTGTGTCTGTGTGTGTGTGTCTGTGTGTGTGTGTCTGTGTGTGTGTGTCTGTGTGTGTGTGTGTGTGTGTGTGTGTCTGTGTCTGTGTGTGTGTGAACTGTTGTTTCTTCTTGTGATTTCTGCTGTGTGTGTATGAACTGTTGTTTCTTCTTGTGATTTCTGCTGTGTGTGTGTGTGCAGGTGTATGTACATTTCACATGAACTGCTGTGTTTCTCCTGGCTGATTTCTGCATTTTTGTGTGTGTGTGTGTGTGTGTGTGTGTGTGTGTGTGTGTGTGAGAGCACGCCCCAGAGCGACTGCTACCCTATACTCAAACACTAATCTCTTTGACATGTGCCAGATGATCAGATTAAGTCCAGCGCACTGAGAAAGCACTCGAGCCGTTTGCTGACCTGCACAGCCCCACTACATTCATCCAGTGAACCGGACCCTGTGTGTGTGTGTGTGTGTGTGTGTGTATTGTGTATGCACTTGTGTGTTTTCTGTGTAGTCCCCTGACTCTACTTAAACCTGTCTACCTTACGCTTAAGAATCACTGTCAAATTATGGTCTTTTTTTTTAGTGTGTGTGTGTGTGTGCACGCGCGTGTGTGTGTAGGTGTGTAGGTGATTGTAGCTTTGTGTTTCAGGTCTTCGGTCGTTTCTCAGTCAGTCCCACCTTCCCTGTACTCTGGTCTGAATTTATTTAATCTTTTTGTTTAGTGAAAAACAAAACAAAAAAAAAAACTATTTCTGTGCTTTGTGAGATGAACGACAAGCCAGGGCTCTGATTATTTCTCCTCTGTGTGGTTTCTCATAAACACCCGAACAAGCGAGCGAGACACGTGTGCGTGTTCCTGCGATCGATTTTAAGCGGTTTAGTCTGTCTCTTTAACTCAGACCTCAGATAAACCTGACAAATAAAGGAATAAACGGACAGATGTGGAGGCAGAGCAAACAGAACAGGAGAAATGCAGTCAAGGAGCCACAGAGATCGCTTTCCTTCTCTCACTGTATAACGGCTGAAGATGAACGATCGTGCTTTGATTTCTGTTTATAGAATTCTCAATTTTAATTAATTCCTAACTATTGATTCATCTTCTATAAAATGATCCATATGATGATTATAGAAATGATTCTTTGGATTATTTCTATATTAAGAGCTCGTACTCAGGGTCTTCAGACGCGTCACGTAATCCAAAGCTAATAACGAACAGATTTTTCTGTCTTCTAATCGAATAGTAAGAACTAAAATCCGACGTTCTACAACGTTAAAAGAAACTTGACGGATTAAAAAGTCTGACGCTTCTCTCTGCAGTAATTAAACGTTTGTCATTGCTGTGAGGTGAAAGAAATGAACCGCCTGGCGATGCGTCGTTAAGAGGAGGAAAACGATCAGTGTCAATAATTCTGCTTTGCCTGATATTTGAGCAGTTGCTCCTGTTTTGTTGTGTCTGTATTCAGTATTAAATGTCTTGTGTCATGTCTCACTCCACAGGGGTGGGTCAGATGAAAGTAAACACTCCAGGATTTAAGAATTTATAGTTTTTCCTTTTTTTTTTTTTTTTTTAACTAGAATACTAGGGACATCTCTCTCTCTCTTTCTCTCTCTCGCTCTCTCTCTTTTCTTTTAAATATTTAGAAAATGCACTAATTCTCTCTCTCTCTCT
>JAOTRN010000002.1:19428688-19438688 GCA_028566695.1 Bagroides melapterus | reverse complement strand
AGAATCTGAGTGACTTTGCCAAGTCCAAATTTTGATGGCTCGAGGACTGGGTCAGAGGATCTCCAAAACAGGTCTTATGGGCTTGTTAACAATATGCAGTGGTTAGTTCCTTCTAAGTGTGGTCCAAGGAAGGAAAACTGGTGAAGCAGAGACAGGATCATAGACATGCAATACGTGTTTCATTTCAGTATCATGAATAAGAAAAAAATTCAAATATGTTTAGAACCTATAATTATTATTCTAACTCTTCCCGGCATACTTTCTGTCTTCTAGACCGAGGTCATTAAAGGTCCGAATGGTAGTGTGGGAATGACCTTCCGACACGTTCCAGCAACTGAAGGAGATGTGGTGCATGTAAGCATCGAGACGGTGACTCCTAACTCCCCTGCTGCGCAGGCTGACCTGCAAAAAGGAGATCGCTTAATTGCAATCGGAGGTTGGTATGATAATGTCACAAACTGTTCTACAAAGCTGTAAGTACCAGAGCAGTGTAAAAGTACTGACTTACTGTGTAGAGTGACTAATTCATTTTTGTTGAACTGCCACTTCTGGAGAACTGGTACAGTATAAGGTAGAACAGGCAAATTTCTGCTTTCTGTCCTTATTAATTGTATTGTTATTGACTGCAGTCAAGAACCACTGATTTAAAGATCACATTATGTAATGAGTTACATTCTTTTTCTCTCCATTTTTTATAGGAGTGAAAGTGACATCCTCTGTTCAAGTGCCAAAGCTGCTAAAACAAGCTGGAGATCGAGTGACTGTTCTGTACGAGAGACCAGTCAGACACCAGGTGCCTACAATGGGCTTGGGACCCCTTCAAGACACCCTGGGTCCCTTAGAAGAACCTGCATACCCTGTGGCTGGGGGTTATGAGGAGGACCCAGCCCATATTACCACCATAGACCTAACTGATGGCAAAGACAATGACTCAGAGTTTGAGGAACTGATAGTGGAGTCCAAAACATCTGGAGTTCCCGTCATGGCAGAAGCTAAAGAGGATACTTTACTTTCTGTAAACCAAAGCCCTAAAAAAACTGTGGCCAATCTGGCCTCCAAGCCCCTGGGTACTATCTCACCAATTCTCAATCGGAAGCTTAACTTGGCTGGCCTTCAGTCACCGCTCAAACCTCAGCCTAAAGAATCACCAAAGCCCTCACCTCTCAAGAGTGCGGAATCATCGGAACCACTACAGAGGCCAACGGTGCCCCCACCTCCGCCACCTGTGCGCCCGCCTGTCCCACCTAGGCCCCATATAAAAGTGACATCCCCACCCACATCTTGTGAATCCCAAAACATGGAAGGAACAGACTCTATTGTAGAGAAACCCCCAGAAAAATCTCCCCCAGCTGCAAGCAATGGAGAGAAATCTGCATCTGAGAGAAGTCCCACAAAAACTCCTGAGATAAAGCCTGTAAACAAACCCGTAGAGTCAAATGATGAACTCCCAACAAACCCCATCACCAATAAGCAAGATGTGATCAAAGACAAAAGCACCGAGAGTACATTTAGCATAAAAGACAGTATGGATGAGCAGGGTCTCTGGGAGTCATCCGAGGCTATGTTCCGCAATAGATATGGCCACTGGAGCAAAGCCTCAGTAGTCTTTGATGTGGAAAGCAACCATAAATACCTTAATGTTGCACTCTGGTGCAAGGATCCCTTTAAGCTAGGTAGTCTCTTATGTTTGGGCCATGTTAGCTTGCATTTGGAGCATATAGCCCTGGAATGCTTGTGTATTTCATCTGCAGAATACCAGAGCACCTTCCGTTTGTGTGCCCCAGAACCGAGGGCCAGCGTCAGTCGCACTGCACTTCGTAGTCTTAGCACACACAAAGGCTTCAACGAGAAGCTGTGCTACGGAGACATCACCCTAAACTTCACCTACCTGGGGGAGGGAGACTCAGACCTGCCTACTGGAGTTATTGAGAGGGAGGGGAGTATACAAGAAGAAGAGCTAAAGGAACGTGAGAGAGAAAGGGACCATGTGCCAGCACTAACCCGGGACGATCTGAATTACAGTTCAATGCAGCTTGAGGTTCGACACAACTTTCAGGACACACAGTTTCAGAATCCTACTTGGTGTGACTACTGCAAAAAGAAGGTTTGGACCAAGGCCGCATCACAGTGCATCACCTGTGCCTATGTCTGCCACAAGAAATGCCAGGAAAAATGTCTTGCAGAGCATCCTTTCTGTTTGGCTATTGCCGACCGGCGAAGCACAGACCCTGAAGCCAAGTCCACCATCAACCGGGCAACCACAGGTCTCACACGGCACATCATCAACACCAGCTCCCGTCTGCTCAACCTGAGGCAGGTTCCTAAAGCCAGGCTAGCAGAACAGGCAGCAGAGGTTGGTCCTGGAGTGGTAGAACCTTCCCCAAAACACACACCCAACACCTCGGACAATGAGAGCAGTGACACAGAGACTTACACAGGGGCCAGTCCTTCAAAACTACCACCAACCAGTGGTGGCACAAAGCTGGCACGCAAAGAGGGAGGGTTAGATGACAGCGTGTTTATTGCAGTGAAGGAGATTGGGCGTGATCTGTATCGTGGCCTCCCTACAGATGAGCGATCGCAAAAGTTGGAACTGATGCTGGATAAGCTCCAGCAGGAGATTGACCAAGAGCTGGAGCACAACAACTCACTGATTTCTGAAGAGAGGGAAGCAACCGATCCACGCCGCAAAACCCTGATCACTTCAGCTCTGGCCAAGTCAGGCGAACGGCTTCAGGCTTTGACTCTGCTAATGATCCACTACCGTGCTGGCATAGAGGACATTGAGTCCATGGAGAGCACCTCGCCATCTGAACACCACGGCTTTCCAAAGTCAAAAGTAGAGGTTCTGGAGGAGGACCTGATGGGTGCGGAAGTGTACGACAGTGACGTTTGTAGCCCAGTCGATGTACGGAGTCTAAATGACATTAGTGAGGAACAGATTTGTGTGGAAGCGTTGCCACGTTAGAGAATGCAAAACAAATTTGAGACTCGCAGCATTTTATTGTGGGGTTTCTGGGGACTGTATTTGACTGTCTGGCACTGGGATCGATTATGAATGTGAGGTTTGCAAAATAAGTTATTTTACCCAGAAATTTATGAAAATTCTCTCATTTGGGGAATTTTCTGAGGTTGTTATCAGATGAATTTATTTCTTCTTTGTCTTTTTCTTTTTTTTTTTCCTTAACCTGTCTTTACTGTGGTCCCAATCCAGTCAGTACAGTGAATCAATGCAATGTTTAAAAAAATCCAACTTTTAGGTCAGTATTGGACTTTATCCATATTGATGTAGATCAAACCAAGCCTTCCTGCCTTTGGCTGAAATGGGAAGAACCACTTTGTGTAGTAATAAAACACCATAGGCTTTACGGGCCTCCATTTTGTAGCATCAGTGTTACTGGTAATATTTAAGATCGAAGAATACCAGGACGGCCTGCTTTCATGTGAGCTTTACACCTTCTGCTTTTGACCGTCTGCTTCTAACCAGTAAGATTTAGCCAAGTACTAGAATTATAAATCTTAAAATTGGTTCATTGTGGAGCTCTACCCCCAGCCTCACCTCCATGGTTGTCTATATTCTTTCTCCAATTTTTATGTCCTCTCAATGTGAGCACTTTTTATTGTAATACATTTCTTTTTGGAACTATTCTTAAAAAAAATTAATCAAGTTATCTGTTGTTTCATTTTAGTACATCACTCTGTGTTAAATTAAATCGCAAGGGAATTATTATAGGAAAAAATAGCTAAAGATGGCTTTTTTGGTGGGGACCATGTTTTTTTTTTATTATTATTATTACTTTTGGGTGTTGTCGAGTGAATTCTTATTTTGTTGAAAGCCAAACAAATGTGACAAATCACCATGGTTTTATTTCATGTTATGTTGGATATCATGCAATATGTAATAATATATTTTGATGAAATATTTTTTTTTTCTTTGTGTCTTTTCAGGACGTCCCTACAATCGTTTGCACCTTTAGAAATATGAAAATTGATGGTAGACTTTATATTTCATTTAAAAAAGGACCAAATAATACGATTTTGGTCGTTGTCCAATTTAGATTTATTTGTAAGCTTAGCTACTTTTGTATTTACAATTTCAAAGCTTAATTTCTTTCTGATCTGTTGGTGGTATTTTTTCAGAGCTTTTTTTGTACAACTTTGATTATGTTCATGTCTGTATTCCCCAAATGAACTGTAGAAAATGTTTGCGGTTCCTTTAAGGCATTACTTTGGTATTCAGTTTCGTAGACAGACAGAAAAAGCTTCAATAGAAGCATGGTAAAAAAAAAAACCTGACTGAAATCATCACACCGAAGGCCTCAGATAACTAATGGTGTAGTGTTAACAGCAGATTCTTTATTTTCTTTACTTATCTGTGCTACAATTCTGTACGTTAAATATCATGAGGCCAGGGATGTCTGGCTCTAGCCTCAAAAAGTAGCATAGCAGGAATAGCTATGGTACACTACAAAATAAGAGAATGCTTAAATAACAAGTACACATTATTTATTATTTAAAAAAAGAAAACAACTTCTAGATGAATTTCTTAAGTAGCCAATAGCACTTGAACACTTTTCTTTTTTACTTGATAAACAGGTGTGTGGTGGTCTGAGAAAACGCTTCACAAAACATTCCCACATCGTTTTGAAATATATTCACGGTTTCTTAAAGTTTGTTAGTAAGAAAACACAATTTTGGCCCAAACCAGATTTTTATTTTTTTTTTTCTCCCCCAGATCTCCACAGGAATTAACCTATCGAAAGTGTTTTTCTCAAATCATCAAACTGATGAAGTCCTTAGAGGTGAGAGAATCGCTTCAGATGAGTGAAGACAATTTTTTTTTAAATGAACTGAAGCATTGAAAACTTTCATGGATATAATTTTATATAGACAAATGAAGCACACAAGGACTGATGAGTGAAACTTCAGTTTGGGGATTAAAAGAGGTTAGTAGTTAGTGTGTCATGTAGAAGGTAGACCTGCTACCCTTTCAGCCTTCTTTACCCTTTCTGCTGTAGGCTTCACTCATTATTTTATAGGTTCTCTCTCTTTCTCACACACACACACACACACACACACTCTCTCTCTCTCTCTCACTCTCACACACACACACACACACACACACACACTCACACACACACTCTCTCTCTCTCTCTCTCTCTCTCTCTCTCTCTCTCTCACACACACACACACACTCACACACACACACTCTCTCTCTCTCTCTCTCTCTCTCTCTCTCACACACACACACACACACACACACACACACACACACTCTCTCTCTCACTCACTCACTCACTCACACACTCTCTCTCACACTCTCTCTCACACTCACACACACACACACTCTCTCTCTCTCTTTCTCTCTCACTCACTCACACACACTCACTCTCTCTGTCTCCTCTCTCTCTCTCTCTCTCTCTCTCTCTGTGCCCTGTTTTAGCCTGGGGCTAAAGCGTCACTGGAAAACGTTCCTGGAAGCCTTGTCGTTCTTGGTTTTGTTCGTGTCTCGTAGCTATTGGCTGCAACATTGACCCCATGTTCCCCTTTCTCTCTCTCTCTCTCTCTCTCGCTCTTTCACACACACACACACACACACACACACAAACCAGAGGCTCTATCTCTCAAGTTCTCTTTAGTGTTCCTCACAGTGATGATCGTGTTTGGCTAAGCTAATTGTGGTGAAACATTTTTGCAAGAGCTGTCGTCCTCATCAGAGGCCGAGTCATGTTTCTTAAGCAGCCTGTTTTAATCAGATTTCTTGTTCATGCCTGTTTCTTCAAACCTGATTTGTGGGTACACAAGCTTCCGGATGCTTCTGCCTGCGAATATGATTTTAGTATGAAATGTAAAAAAGATTGGATTTGATATGGAGAACAGAAAAAACACTGATTTAAACTTCCTGCATAAGACATGGACCTTGGCGCTATTGTAAATAGCCTAAACAAAGATGGTCGCTGCAAACCCAACCCTCTCTGATACCGCACAGTACGCTGGTTTATTTTCCCTTGTTACTGTTGTCGTCTTTGCTTCCGATTTAAAAAACAAAAAAAAACAAAAACAAAAGATTTTTATGTTTTAAATGTGGTTTTAAGGACAGCTGCTGAAGTACTGCACAGCTTTGTATCGTGATGCAGGAACTTTACACAATGACATATCATATTTGCTTATGCACTTGAGATACAGAATAAATAATTAAAAAGAAAAAAAAAAGTTAGTTGCTCTTTATGTCCTGTTCCTTATATGTAAACAAATTCTACGATTCTTCCAGTGTTGTTCTGGGTAACATGACTACAAGTGAGAGAAAAGAAAGGTTCGAACGACGTCTGTTTCTAGCGGCACTAACGCAAGTAACAGCAGGAGGTAAGCTGTAGAGGTTCCTCATCGAAGTCTAACTCTAAAGTATAACGTGTCACTTAGTGAATCAGATTTAATATGGGGACAGGAATTTTGCTTCATATCGGTCCGCGTCGATGGTTTTCCTCCAACAGCCGATCTCCTCTTTTTATTCCTTTATTATAGGATGATTTTCATTCCAGACATTCTTCAGTACAAACACACTAATCAGTATTCAGTCTGTTCAGTGAATTCTTCATAGTTTTTGTCACCCATCATGCAAAATCCTTGAGCAAATCAGACATAACCATCGATATTGACTCGATTTAAATGCAACTTGAAGCATCCTCGGATGCTGACAAACAAAATCGACACGGATCGATCCGTTAGCAGGTGGCAACCCATCCGGATATTGAGCTATAAACGAGATCCACGTGTCGCCGATCGTTCTTCCAGCCAGGGGCTTGTTTACTAAAGAAAAAACGTTTATTTCTAAATCCATATTATTTATCGGTACACAAATGAACCGTAAACACGCGTTAATGTGTGCTTTTTAAAGGCTCTCATCCCTTCATGAAAGAGCATCAGTTAGCCTTGACGCCTTGACGCACCGTAAAGGCAGTACAGAACATTTAGATGCAGTTTACTCAAACACACTCGCACAAATGTACTCAGTATTCAACATTTATTTATTTAGTTTTGCCTGTAGTCCCAACTACGTACATACATCCTATAGCGTTTACAGTCTTATGATTTGATTCCTGACTACAGGAAATTCTACAGCATACAAAACTGTCCTCTCATGGCCTTGAGGAGATACTTTACACGCACACACACACACACACACGCGCACACATACAGGAGACACGTGAAGAAAGGCACACACTGACATTGGCACATACGCACGTGATCTCAGAACAAGAAAAATAAACGACACAGAGAATTTTAAACCTTATTGATGGAGGGATGATGAGTTTGTGAACAGTACAAGCTCCTTCATTTGATTTACTAGTTTTAATCACAAAGTGACGGTTTCCTTTTCAGTGTCTGAGCTTGAAATGGAAAAGCTGTATACTTTCTTGCTTTATAATTGATTACAGTGCAAGCTTTAAATAAAACATAGGGTGAACTCGCTCTTACATACTACAGCTTACCTGCTGCATGTGTGACCTCACAGACATACATCACTGCCCAAAATACTAATAAAGGATTAGCATAACAGTTAAACACCCAGATTACACTGTAAATACTTTTTTTTTTTTTTAAACACACACTATTGTTCGAGACGAGAAACAAATCCAGTCACCTGATATAAACTGCACCCAGGAAATCCTAGTATTCTTGAAGATGTATGTTTCCTGGAGTTCGGTGTTCGCTGGGATCTTTATTCTTATTCCAAATCTCTTATAAAAGGCAGAAACATGTAGCTGAATTTACTGTTAACAAAATTAACTAAATTCTAAGTCTGTTGGGAAATCTGGATGGTGTCTTTGAGCAGAACGACTCGACCGTCATGGATTTCAGCTTTGGAGAGGATTATATCACCGTATATCTCTATGTTATGATTATGGATACCAAGGGAGCCTATTGTGGGTAGAGACGGTATAGGGACATGTCCCTACCAATATCCAGAGAACACTGAATTGTCCCTAGCAATAATTCGACCAAACAATGAATTTATATTTGTATATAACCACTGATGTCTGTCTGTCTTGCATTTTTTTTTACTTATTACTTATTTTATGTAATATTTATATCCAAGAATCATTTAAATGAGATTAAACATTTTGCACAACCACGGTGGTACACAAACGGTTAATCGATCTTGTTCTCTGCAACGTGTCCCACGTCCATAACTCACTTCTCTAATATGATCGGCTTTGCCTTTCTTGCGTTCCGCCTCGCTAGCTCACGTCACTTCATGATTAGCTTAGCATTTTTCACTAACGTGTAAGTGAAGCTACAGCTATTATCGTTTGTATGAAGCGCCAAAGCACTACGTCAAGACGTGACGTGAATGATTATACAGGCCAAGAGCGTCGATATGTGTAATTTTATTTGTCCCCACCAATGTCAAAATAAATCTTGCGCCCTTGATGGATATCTCTTGATAGATTGATAGCGCTGTGTGGCAAAGCCAGATGGTCCTGGTTAGTATTTTATAATACAACATGCTTTGATATTGATATTGAGTCAGGAGATAATGCGAAAACGAGGATAATCCTAAAAAAAGAAAAAAAAAAACATTTCAACATTTTAGACGGAACTGTACTAGAGTCAGCTGGATTTCTGACATGACTTTTGCGTGATCATACGGTATTTATACAAATATAGAAGGATAAATCAAAAAGCATGAAAAAGTAGCCTCGTTGCACGGTTTATTATTATTTTATTTTAGATCAGGAATCTAATCTGCTCTTTCTCATTAGCTGAAACTGCCTTTGTGTACGGCGGAGCTGCGCACGCACACACACATACACACACACACTGCTTTAACACTGCACGCTTCATAACACTACAGATCTGATTAAGACATGTGCTCTTAGATGTGCTCTTTAAGGCAGAACCGTATCACAGATATTCTGCTTTTCCAGACCTTTCTAGCTCCTTCCTACAGCTCACCAAGACCGAATCAGACACGAGCGGAAATAATGGAACGGATGAAATTGAGAATTTAAAAATAACTAGTAGCTTTATGGCTTTTACGAATTTAAATATATTTCTATATAGATCTCAATATAATGTGCGTTTTTACACGTTAAAAAAAATCAGCAGACATTTTAAGGAAATTATAATAATAAAAAATATATATATAGCACGACTAACAGCGGACATCTTTAATAACCGTTTTCACCTGTGCTTACTAAAATATAGATATATACTATATACACTTTAGAAATCAGAAGAGAGTCGAATTAAACGGAGGCACTATAACGAGATCCTCTACAGCTGTGCGTTTCCTGTCGGTCTGAACCGAAAGCTGATGAAATGATCCGATGTCTCGTTCCGGCGAACTACGTGTGGATGTGACGCATCGTTTATCAAACACGACGGATTTTAACACGTGAAGGAAGCACACGCTTACAAATACAACTCGTACTCATTAACCAGGAACAACAATGTGTTTTCAGTCTCGTTTTAGGGTTTAAATGATGCGCGGAATTAATCTTTTTTTTTTTTTGGTTACACGCTAATAAATAAGACGACATGGTCATCTTAAAACGTAGTTCGTTGTATATAAGACCAGAACACACAGGAACATGTAACGAGCCCACAAATAAAGTTCATCTTGGAGGCAACACTGAATGTAAACATAACATAAACGTCAGTTTAACTGCGGATATTTTCTGCAGTCTCTCTCTCTCGCGCGCGCGCGTCACACTTTCCTCGGTGCACGCTCACGTTTCAGCATTTTGTATTAGAATAAGAAATCCGATGGTCTGATATGATCTGATCAGTGGTCTTTGTAAAACACCATCGTTATATAAAGGAATCCATCGTTATATAAAGGAAATTTTAAGGCCATTTCGAGGTAAAACAGGATTCGTTTTAGCCGCACGTGACATAAATGAACTCCTCACACAACTTAAAAATAAAAACAAAAAACAAAAGACAGAAATCAACCTCTTTGTGCTGGGTAGCTGAGTCGACTCCCTATAGTGCA
>JAOTRN010000002.1:19190735-19201149 GCA_028566695.1 Bagroides melapterus | reverse complement strand
CTCTCTCTCTCTCTCTCTCTCTCTCTCTCTCTCTCTCTCTCTCTCTCTCTCACTCTCCCTCCCTCTCACTCTCTCTCTCACTCTCTCTCTCCCTCTCACTCTCTCTCTCTCACTCTCCCTCTCTCTCTCTCTCCCTCTCCCTCCCTCTCACTCTCACTCTCTCTCTCTCTCTCTCTCTCTCTCTTTCTTTCCAGGAGGTCCGTACGGTTCAATCGGCGTCGACTATGAATTTGAGAAGCTGCTCTGCAAGATCTTCGGTCAGGACTTTATCGATCAGTTTAAGATAAAGCGGCCAGCTGCGTGGGTGGACCTGATGATAGCATTCGAGTCCCGCAAGAGAGCCGCAGCACCTGACCGCTCCAACCCTCTCAACATCAACCTGCCTTTCTCCTTCATCGACTACTACAAGAAGTACCGCGGTCACAGCGTGGAGCACGCTCTGCGTAAGAGCAAGTGAGTGGGCGGAGTCACGGGGTCCGGTCTCTTCCGTGCTGTTGTCTCGGTGTTAAGTACGTTTGTGAACTAGGTCAAGCTCCTTGTGATCTGATCACTCGAACCCCCTGTGGAGGTGGTCGGAGTTACACGGAGTGCGTCCAGGAAAACTTTTTGTCACGATGTTGGGTTTATCCTGTTTCCTGCCTCAGTGGTCTGTCTCAGATAAACTTCCAGCAACACTTAACACAAATGACTTCATTACAGATGATTTGTAATGAACACAGCGGTCCTCAGCTACTGACTCCTGGTCTGCGTGGCCAATGAGTTTCCCAAATGCATCATCATTATAGATAAGGTCAGCTGTGTCACAGCTCACAGACTCAAATCCATCACTGTATTGCCCAGTTAAGTGTTTTACTTTTAAGCCGTTTGGGTTTTTAACCTTTTGTTTCAAACCATTAACAAAGGAGGTTTGGGCTAATGGCTTCAGGTGGAAGAATAATGAAAGTTTCAAATGTGACCTAAAGGAGCAGTAAATGGAAAAAGGACAAAACACTAGAACTCCGCCGACTCGTGTCCAAAATTGTACATATTGTATTAAAAACACAGCTTGACAGTCAGCAAGCTAACACTATCTAAATCTAATCATAGGATTGACTTCTACCACAATTCAGACCGTTAATCTACACAGGAAATAATCGAAAAGTCTAAAAAAAATAATAATTGTTTCGTGTTAAGTTTCCAAATAAGCAAATCCCAAGAACAATACATGCGTTAAGATGTGACAAAATAATCTTTCTTGATGCTCTCGATGTGTTTGTGTTGATAATATAATGTTTCTCTTCAGTAACTAGGCACAGTAAGGATTATTAACATGAGTATTTTATTGTTTCTGTGTGTACAGTGTGGACTTTGTGAAGTGGTCATCTCAGGGCATGTTGAGGATGAGCCCCGACGCCATGAACGCTCTGTTCAAACCCACCATCGAACACATCATCCAGCACATAAGTAAGTGTCTGACTGTAGATAGAGATGGATGGATAGATACTGACTGACTGACTGACTGACTTTTTCTTTCTTTCCTTCTTTCTTTCTTTCTTTCTTTCTTTCTTTCTTTCAGACATGTTTACATCCTTCCTTTCTTTCTTTCTTTCTTTCTTTCTTTCTTCCTTCTTTCTTTCATTCTTTCTTTCTTTCTTTCTTTCTTTCTTTCTTTTAGACATGTTTACTTTCTTTCTTTCTTTCTTTCAGACATGTTTACATCCTTTCTTTCTTTCTTTCTTTCTTTCTTTCTTTCTTTCTTTCTTTCTTTCTTTCATTTAGACCTGTTTACATTCTTTCTTTCTTTCTTTCTTCCTTTCTTCCTTTCCTTCTTTCTTTCTTTCTTTCTTTCTTTCTTTCTTTCTTTCTTTCTTTCTTTCTTTCTTTTAGACCTGTTTACATCCTTTCTTTCTTTCTTTCTTTCTTTCTTTCTTTCTTTCTTCATCCCAGTGGGAAATTCACAGCCTCCTTCTCTTGTTGTATTGAGTAACAGAATTGGACAGTTAGTGCTCTTCCTCTTGAAGCCCAGATTTTCTCACTTTGTGAGAGCAGCCGTTGCAAAAAAAAAAAACAGCCATCTTTGAAGGAATGTATTTAGCCCTGCTCGGGATTAAAAAAAAGGCAAGATGCAAGGATTTAAAAATAAATAAATAAAAGTTCATGAATAACATTTATAATTGCAAATAAATACGCTACTCTTTTGCACTAAGCTGGTGAGTCTCAAGGTTTTTTTTTTTAGCTGTTCAGTACCTATTGATCCAAAACTAAGGAGGAAACCTACAGCATGATTTTCTGCCATAAAAAAGACCGTTTGGTGCAGTATACTTTTTTCCCCCTGCATAGTGACAGACCTGGCTACATGCCTGAAAGCAGAGTATTATACTAATTCAGATTTAAATCGTCCGTTTTGATAACGTCGGGCTATCAGAAGTTGTTGATTCTGTATTGGCAATGCAGTTGCACTGTGCACATCATTTTATTGATTTATTTATTTATTAGTTAGCCACTTCTCTATGTTGACAGCACAATCTCTTTACATTCTCCCCACTGGCACCACTGCAGCAGAGTTAGCTCGGAAGGTTAAGGGTGGGGTGGGAGAGACTGTTAGCTCTTAACCTTCTCTACTCCAAGGACACTGTGGATATATCAAGCAAATAAGTCTTTTAGTGTGCTTTCTGGTATTATGGGATTTGTACTCAACCCTTTAAGTTCAGTTTGTAGCTCACTGACATTACCCACTGATCTAGTACTGCTTTAGCGCAAATTCCATACGAGTTGAACTGTTGCATTGTTTGTATACGTATAGTCCTAGTAAAAGTGACATGACACCACTGACGAGCAAAACTATAATCACTTCACTTAAATACCTTCATAGACACAGAAGAATTCTGGAAATTTCTAGCAGGAAAACCGTTAATGGGACGCCTGAGGTGACGGACATCTTCATTTTCTTAATTATTTTTTTCTTTAGCTTAGACAGAGTTATTTGGTGAGGAACGTATTTAATACTTGCCTTTGCCTCCAACATGCTGACCCACTTGTACAGTGAGACTAAAGTGGAGCAAATGTCTCTATTTTTCTTTCTTTTCTTTTTATTTAAAGAGTTAGCTAAGAAGGAAATAAAATTAAAATGGACTGTTTCCATCCATATAGAACAGAAGAACGCACAGCTCTACACTGAGTGTGATGCATGTGGTCTCAGTTCATTAAGTCGGTCAGGATGTAGGTCACTCTGCTTCTCAGTGGGCTGCTCTGTGATGTCGTTGATGTTCGTTTTAGCAAATTGTTCCTAGTCTTGTCTTGTCTAGGAACAAGCATAAATAGTAGGGGAACTGATGAAAAGAATGATTTTTTTTTTTACATGTGAATGAATTTGATATTTTTTTCTCCATCACAGAGGAGCTGTTTGAGAGGCCCGAGGTGACAGAAATCAAATTCCTGTTCTTGGTGGGCGGATTTGCCGAGTCGGCGCTCCTGCAGAAGGCGGTGCAGGACATGTTGCAGGGACGGAGCCGTGTCATCATCCCACACGACGTGGGTCTGACCATCCTGAAGGGAGCCGTGCTGTTTGGATTGGACCCGGGCGTGATCAAGGTACGCCGCTCGCCTCTCACCTACGGAGTGGGCGTCCTCAACCGCTTTGTGGAGGGGAAGCACCCACCTGAGAAGCTGCTGGTACGTGACGGCACCCGCTGGTGCACCGACGTCTTCGACACATTCATATCGACTGACCAGTCGGTGGCGCTGGGTGAGACGGTGAAGCGGAGCTACACACCAGCCAAACCCTCGCAGCAGGTCATCGTCATCCACGTGTACTGCTCAGAGCGGGAGCATGTAGGCTTCATCTCAGACGCAGGAGTGCGAAAGTGTGGCACGCTGCGCCTCGACGTCAGCGGAACAGAGAGCCCGGCAGCGGGGGTACGCCGCGAGATCCAGACGCTCATGCAGTTTGGCGACACCGAGATCCGAGCAATGGCCATTGACGTGGCCACCAATCGCATGGTCAAGGCTAGCATCGACTTCCTTGGCCAGTGAGACGGAGTGAAGGAGAGAAAACGAAGGAAGGGCGTCGTACTTAACACTGCACCAACCCTTTAGCTGGAGATCTGCTTTCCTACAGAGTTTAGTTCCAGTGCAGCATGAATACAGCTGATTCAGCCCATCATGTCGTCCTGAGGGTATCGAGAATTCACCGATTATTCTATTAGATTAAGGTTGGAAAGTGGATCTCCAGGAAGGGGATTGGCTGCTCGAGAATTACAGCAAATTAGAAGCAGCAGTAACTTAAAGGAAAACTCCAGCATCTTTCAGCCTCATCTGTAGCGTCTGTGTGATTAACACAGCTTAGAAATTCAGCTTGTGCTTGGGAAAAAAAAAAAAGTTCCCATCCCTGGTCCTGGGGAACCTCAGTCTTGAACATTTTATTGTCTTTGCTGTGCTAACACACTTCAAGTGAAGAATTGAGCTGACTAGTGCTAAAATGTGCAGAACATGGGGTTCTCCACGACCAGTGCTCTCAGGAAATCCTGTTTACTCAATCACTTCTAACAGAAATGTTTCAGGGCAGCTGTTAAGGGAGTCTGTAAATCATTAGAACGTATAATATATAAAACACTTTTAAAAAAGGAAGAATTTGTGGTCACGTTTTTACACAATCAGCGTAGCTCTGAGCTCTGAAAGCTCCTGATGGTACACTGAAACTCCGAAACCCTCGTGAAGCTCGTGCTGTTGAGGCCGTTTCTCGCCGGATGGGATTCTGCAGCGTTCTCGCAACATGCTTTAAAATGTTTCATATACGTTTCCATTTTAACACAGTAAAACAGTTTATTTATTCTCTGTCCCAGGTTAGACGGTTGTGTATTTAAAACTTTACTCCTCATGACGTTAACATCTGCCCTGTTAGAAGTGTATTGAGAGTGAACAGGTTTTCTGTTCTTCTAGCAATGCAAATCAAAGTCAAACCGTTGTCGGATATATATTTAATCACACGTCCGACTTACGAGTACGGATGAAAACATGCCGAAGTTTTCCTTTAACCGTGGCTGTGTATTATGCGAAACTGGAGGAACTGCAGCAGATATCCACTGTATCAACAGTGTAGGCTGTTTGTTGATTTTACTGTGGGTTCACTTATTGACCTCCTAATCTCATACCACTCGCTCTTTTTTTTTTTTCTTTTATTCTATTATAATTTTTTTTTAAAAAACTAACAATCTAGTCAAGGGTTAAAAGAATGTGAGCTGCATTACATATTCCCTCAACAACTTGCACTCTCATGTAAATGCGTCTAGCTGGTTCATCTCGCTCGTGCACTTTTTTTTTTTTTTCTCTCTTTCACCCAATCGGAGCGGTGCCGTTTAAACGCTGATGTAAGCGTTTACGTTTTAAGAGCTGGGACTGCAGGTACCGTACACGTTTCTGAGTGAAGTAGAGTGAAAAAGAAATGAGCTTTTATTATCTGTTAAGTCTTTAAGGGAAAGAGATTAGAGATTAGATTAGAGATTAGAGTAGATTAGCCAGGTTTTGGTGAGTTGAGCTGGATTTTAAGATAAGGTTAGAGATGTCAGTTATCCTGAAGGTATTTAAACAGACACGTTGTCTTCATTTATCATGTAAAACTCCTGATCTGATCTGATCTGATCTGATCCTTTTCCCTGAAATCTAATCAGCAGCAAATCCTATTATAAGGCCGTTTTCTGAGGTGTGTCTGATCGAACCCACACACAGTTCACACCTTTGAGGTTGCCAGAGATTAGCAGCAGCATCACCCTCTTTTAATCCAGCTCTGCTCTCAGTTTTGATTAATGCACAATGTTTTATAAATAACTAGTACCAGTAATGTTTATTTAAATAGGATTAAAACTCTCTTAAAAAAATAAATCCCTTTTACAAGAAAGAAAGTGCCATTAATTCCCTCAGCGCAGGATCACCGTAAGTTTTAACTACAAGTTGTTCCATATTAACGAGGTATGAATGTTAAAGACTTACTTTTCTTATCTCAGACCTAACATGAAACAAGAACGTTCTGGGTGAAGTTATAACTTAATTCTTACTGACATGAATCGACACCACGAGATGAAAACTGACCTTCAGTTAAAGTTCTGGATCTTCCGTAACCGAGACACAAAATCAGTTCAGTCCGGGAGGTGTGAAAAACCACACAATAAACTCTGGATGCTTATGTTAAGATCTTCTTTTAATTGTTTTAAAGTTGTATTTAATTATTTACCTCAGAATTCCAGAAACAATCCCAGTCCCAGTACAGACGAGTGCACACATACTGTTGGGTTGAGAGAAAAAAAAAAAAAAAGTGAACATTTCATGTACCAGCTGTCTCTCTGAGCCACCATCTGAGTCTTAACCCTGTTTCTCATCTTCTTTTATTAATGTAAAGGAAATCATTGAGTAGCTACAGTAAATACTGAACGTCAAGGGGCGGAGTTATGAAGGCGAGGAATGCGAGGCTGGATCTGTAGACGTTCCTGTGAGATTGTGATAAAGCGATAAAATACGGGCACGTTCAGGACTTTCGCAGTTCATTCGTAGTTTCTTCGTTCGTGTCGACTTTTCCGGCTCGGCAAACATCTGACGTCGGCGCAGACTCGAGGAGCAAAAAAGTCGAGGTAGAACCGATCAAACCTCAGCTGTTAGTAGCAGAGCTCTGAGCTCATCCTTACAGCACAGTCGCTAAAACATGGCAAAAACCCCACGCAATCCAAGCTAGTGAACATACACAACTCCAGTATACCTTACAGTTTTCATTTGAATTCTTTGATCATCGGTGCTCAGAGATTGTGTCTGTCTATAGTACTGTCTAGAATAAGGACTAACATTTTTGTTTACCTGTATGTTTTTTTTTGTTTTTTTTTTACCACTAACCTTATAGTCTTGCCACGTTATAGGTCAGTACATTGCGCTGAGGAGGGAAAAAATTGGAATCCACAAATCCTTGAATGTGAATTTATTCTTCTTCTTCTTATTATTATTATTTTTTATTTTGTTGTTCTGTAGGCGGTGTAGGAGAAGCTGCTCGCCACGTGTGGAGAGTGTGGCGTGTGAACATAGCCATCGCAGTGTGCTTGTTGCCTTTAGTGTTCTCGCTCAGCAGAAAAAGAAAAAGACACTGACCTTGATTTTATCCGTTCAGTTTTTTTTTGTTTTTTTTTGTTTTTCTATTCTCGATATTTGTTTCGAAATAGGCGGAAGCGTGAAAAGTCGCCGTTTATTTCTGTAAATACCATATTTAAAGATGTTGTACAGATTTTTAGAGTTGCGTTAGCGCTGTTTTAGCAGCTTGCCGAGCAGAGCGTGTGCGAGTGCTTTGCTTGCGTGCGTGTGTGTGCTTTCGAGTCGTCTTCACTCTCACCAGCCTTTGCATTTTACACACACACACACACACACACACACACACAAACACACAAACACACAAACACTCATATCACAGATGTACTTGAGTGTGCTTGTCTATAAAAAAACTTTACTTTAAATCTTAATTGCTAAAGAGAACATCTATATATATATATATATATTTAAAAAAAAAAAAAAAAAAAAAAAAAGATGTAGGGTCAGGAGAATTAGACAGGCCCTGATCTGGCTGTGTTTAAGGTCTGTAGCTTTATCTTCTCAGCACTATCATACTGTGCATCAAGCCTGAGGAGGAACAGAGGTACTGCTGCTTTTAAGTCAGACCCGAATTTGATTAAGAATTGGTGTGAAACATCTGGACCGGCCAAATCGATCAGACCATAAAAGACGAGCAATAAGGTATCGTAACGTTTATATACCGTGTTCCGCCTGTGCTACGCTACGGCTCGTTCTGCATCCGAGCTAAAGCTATATCTATGAATATACGATGAAGAAAACTTCAACAAGCCTTTTAAACTACTCACTGATCCATCGAACTGAGCAAGTGTTCATCTGCTGTGGAAATTTGTGCATTGCGGTGTCTAAAAAATAAATAAATAAATAACCAAAGGTGAGCCAGCATGAGAGGCGTTTTCTTCCTCACGTGATCACATTTCATATTAAAAGTTGTTAGGCACTAATATTTGATTCTTAAAGAGCCGATAAACCGAGCTGCTTCACGCTAATGCGACTTTGTGTATTTACAATACTGTTAAAAAGAGAGAGAGAGCGAGAGAGAGATCACTGTCTTCATCACCGCTTATAAAAGTCAATATATTTGCTCAATATAGAACCTGTATTAATACTAGCTTTATTAAAGTATTACAGTTTAACCTCAGTTCATCTGGCGACTCGACACGTTCTGAAATCCTCTCCGAAACTGTGTACCATGACGAATACTCGAACAGCCTGAGCGCCGTCTCTCGTTTTTCACAAATGCGTATACGCCATAAAATCGCTTAACTTCGTGCCATTTGCTAGGTTGCTGATATAATCTTCAACTTCAGTGACACAGTTTTGCATGAGTAACTACAGAGACTAGTAAGAAGGTAATAAACAAAGCTTTATTTCCGGCTTCCATCTGCCGTGCATGCTATACAGGAAGTGACGTAAACGGCTTAAACATGCACACGCTAACACTAACCCGTACGTCCGTCCAAATAAACTCACCCTGAAAGTCAGAATTTGTGAAAAGCTCCAAGCTTCATGTCCTGATTTCAGCATGGTGACATCTAGAACCCAATGAAAGTGTTTCCTGTCTTCTAGACAACATTGTAAGTCTGTTTGTGTTTGATGTTTTAGCGCCGATCTCTAACTCGTCTTGTGGCATATTTATCAAACTGTATCAAACACCACTCTGTTCTGATGCTAGTTAAAAATAAAGACTAATTTTAAACAGTTGAGGGGAAAAAAACACTGAGGTCAAGTCTCCAAGTGTCACCACATACACACTTAAACAAACATTAGCCTTTACTGCTATCTTTGCTAGCTAGTGCTTGGTTTTGAAATGTTCTGCAGATGCCACATGTTCCCTGATGCCATTGTCACTCTTGCTAGCCTTGCATGCTAAAGAGGAAGTGAGAACATTGACCTAAATATATACGCACTTGTGCGTGCGCGGACACACACACACACACAGACACACTACAGTCTTGTCATATACAGGTCACTGAACTCTCACTACGCTGCCACTTAACGTTACGCTATCACACCATGTGCTGCCTCTTTATACTCTCCCTAATGCAGTGTTCCGCTCCTGCAGGTAAACACACAGCATTCCTAGCCACTGTTTCCTTTCTGTTCTGTATGCCATGCTATGTCCTGATTGTTTAATGCCTTTTTTTTTTTTGACACCCGTTCATGTGCCTCCATGGAGTCTGAACTCTGCTCAGCCACTCAGTCTCGAGCAAACATGAACACACCGAACCACATCACGCATCACTTCCTGTGTTCTGTCCTGTACCTGCTCATGCGCCGTCTCCTGCGGTCGCTTCACGGCCACTTCTCCCGCTGTTTGCACACAAAATAGTAGGTTACAACTGTATTACAACCAATGCCAAGTACCCAAACTGTCCTCCAATAAAATATCTGTATTTAAAAAAAAAAAAAGACTCTTTCTTTTTTGTCCTTCCCCCAACATGCAGAGATAGAAGACAGAAGAGTTTTTATTAATGAAATCATCAAAGCAGCAGCACCATCACCAGGAAAACACTAAGGGAAAAACTAAGCAGCCAAAAATTTGAATCAGAGAACAAAAAAGTTCTCAAAAAAGTTCTCACAAGATAGTGCTGAAAAGGCAGGAATGGGATAAGGTTGGGGCGGGGCAAGTATACTTAAAAACACAAAACATAATCAAACCCCTGACGGAACTTTAATTTATAGATGTTTTTTACAGAATGGTAAAATTCATGTTTTAATGTTCACCTCTTAAGCCTAATCATTACACAAACGAATTTGAACTCGCCCGATTCGTATCTGTTTATTAGTAACGCAGCTTGATTTCCCGTTCACCTCCCAGGCACTTTCCCAGCACTTCCCCTATAAAAAAAACATGGTCTGATATCAAGGGCTCCAGGTTTCTGATGTTACAAGCAGAAGCACTTACAAGGTAAACAGTAACATGGAATTCCAAAAAAATGTCATCAGTTAGTTTGCCATCAGTTGTCTAAATTATTGGAGCGTTTATAAAGTTATTACAGCAGTAGAGATACCGTTATAACAACTCTATATAGACTCTATACAATCAGACTGAGACACAGATAACAGGCAGGTCTTCTGTGGGATCAGCCCTTTCTCTCCATGCTCATCAGTGAGTTTTGGGTTTACTTTTTGTTCTTCCTTGGTGCACTTTTGGTAGTTAATAACCACTGCACCCTGGGAACAAACCTCAAAGACCTGCTCTGAATCGGTCATCTAGCCATCGCACCTTGATCCTTATCAAAGTCACTAATATCTACAGTACTGTGCAAAAGTCTTAGGCACCATATTATCTGTAGTACAAATTTTGTTCTATAAGTTTCTGATGTCTGCATTA
>JAOTRN010000002.1:19138521-19148747 GCA_028566695.1 Bagroides melapterus | reverse complement strand
ACAGACAGAGACCGACAGACACAGAGACGGGCACACAGAGAGAGACCGACAGACACACAGACAGAGACCGACAGACAGACACACAGACAGAGACCGACAGACACACAGACGGGCACACAGACAGAGACCGACAGACACACAGACGGACACACAGACGGGCACACAGACAGAGACTGACAGACACAGAGACGAGCACACCGACAGAGACGAGCACACCGACAGAGACGGGCACACCGACAGAGACGGGCACACCGACAGAGACGGGCACACCGACAGAGACGGGCACACAGCATTGCTTCATTAGTTGATTTTAGGGTTAGCTGCCACTCAAAGATGAACACAGCTAGGAGTGAGGGTGGTGGTGATATGATGCAGGCGATATGTTTAATGTGTTTGACGACACTTGTTTAAGGCCTATATAAAAACTGTAAAATAAACACTTTAAAATGTTGACCCCGAGGAGTCTAGAGCATTTTTTTGTATGCTTTTGACGGATAAAAGAAAAATAAATAAAGGCAATGAAAATATCTGCCATATTCTTTTCACAACACTATCATATGATCCTATGAATTCAATGACCGTCTTGTCTGCCTCCAGTTTGACAACAAAAAAAAAACTGAAATCATTTTATCATTTCTATTCACTTTTAATTTACTTATATCCATTTCATAACCAACCAAACAAATAAAAAGCATAGTCATGAGTCAAGCTACTTCCAAGAGTCAAGAACTTTCCACTAAGAATGGGATCAGGGATCAGGAATTCCCCCAAATATCCCGATTGCATTGTGTTGCTTTATAACTATTCTGTTATTACGCCATCAGCATGCTCAGCAGTATTTAGGTACAGCATCAGTTTTGCTGCAGGTTTTTGTTCCTCTTGCTGTAAATTTTAAAAGTCTCCCACTAATCCAGATTCGATGTAAACGAGTGATATCTGCACAATGAAAAGCAGCAGGTGGGGTACATCAGGTTGTAATCTCAGTGGATCTGTCCTACAGAGACACCCGTGAAGTGAGACAAGGAGCCATGAGGACGCCTTGACACCTGCTGAAAGCGTCTCCAATCTGGATCTGGCCATCCAAAACATCTGAAATTACCACATGGCTGTTCAGAGCTGCAGAAACTTATTCCTAAAATCTCACAGTCAACAACAGCATCCGCTCGATGCAGAATTCCTTACATACTGGGTAATGTGCGCTACATGCTGTAATCCCATTAAACTCTTCTGATCACAACTGTTTCTACACTTACTGAAGCCGAAACAACTTCCTGCTTATCACATACAAATCTACGCTGCGTTACGAGCAGATTTCTTACTCATTCTCTCCATCATCGCTCTATAGAGAGTGAGAATTGATAGACGCTTCATTACGAGTCGTGGTTTCTGATTTCTATAATCTACTTCACTGTCGAATATCCAGTGTAACCTCTCACTGATTTTAGTTTGAACAGTATTCATAATTTCAGATATGTAAATGTTTAACCGGTCATGACCAACTTTTAGTCACTAAACAGGTAGATTTCCTAAACTTTTAGACAAACAGCCTATCACTTTATAAAGCTCTAAACCTACGTCCCATCAATAACACTATTTTTAGGTACCGTTAACTCAAAGGAGGGTTTTTTTTTGCGTATTAGCAAAACAGGAATTTTCCCATTTCAATGAGTACAGTAATAATATATATCAGCACCATGCAAATACATTTATGATGTTTTTGTCGCTTCCTTGCAGCTGTACTTCGGTCATGCAGTAATTTTCCTGTTGAGTGCCAGAACCCTTTCAGACAGGAAATCACATGTGTGGGAGGGTTTTTTTTTTTGTTTTGTTTTTTCTTGAGGGAAGCTATCCAGGGCAAAGAAGAGAGTCTGAAAATCATCTGAAATGTGACTACTTAAACCAAGATAAAGGTCTGTGCATCACTGCAACTTAAGTCAACAAATACCCTAACAATTAGTTAGTTAGTTAATTACCTGCCTGCTAAAAACAACACACATCAGAGGCAAAAAAAAAGGGAAAGAATGGGTTATTTTTTAGTTCTTTCAGCAAAATAAATTCTCATAGTGAGAGTTATAATTTGATGATGCCTTACGTTTAATACTTATTACATTTCTTTTACAATACAATAACTTTTTTTTAATATTGTTTTTTTATTAGTTAATAATGTCCAATGCCTGGTCTAGTACATCTCCTGAAAAGTTGTTTTATTTGCTGTTTTGCAAAAAAGAAATCATGATTATAAAGAATAATCACAAGACTAAACATACAGTAATGCCACATGGATGAAAACACCTGACAAAACATTTTCTTTCTTTCTTTTTTTGGCTTTTTGGCTCAATGGACGGCTCACCCTTTGCAGTCTATTAAAAAGAGGAAACTTCTTTGTAACTTTTACAAAGCCCATCATGAAGATCCGATCTTACTACGTGACTAGTCTCACGCGCACACACTTGCTTTAGTGAACTTTGGAAAGTTTTACCTGCACCATGCAAAGTGAAGGGGGTGAGGGGGTGGCAAAAACAACAATAGAGAAGCTGATGGATGTCATATGACGGGATGCACAAACTAAAACACACAGTCGCCCCACCTCACACTGACCAACTGACCTCCCTTTTATAAATATCCATATATATATATATACACACACACACAAATTATAAAATACAAACGAAGCTAGATTTGACATCTAAAGCATCCGTGATTGACATTACATAATTACGTGGGAATGTCAATTAAAATGCATGAAATAAAATTTTAAAAAGTCAGTAAACGACACTGCAAATTTGAGGGCCAATGCATGGCACATTGGTTCCTTAAATTGTAGTTGTGCACGGGGAGAGCTTTAAAACTACACCGATAACTCATGTTAAATAATAAAACAGTCTGCATTTGAAGCCACAGCACGACTTACAAAAAAGAACAGCTTAGAAATTAGCGCACCAAAAAATAAAATTTGTATTTCTTCCCTTCAAGTGGTGATGCATAGTTTAGCTCGCTAGTAGCGTTTAGCTAACATCTAACATTAGCCCGCTGGCTGCTGTGTGAAACAATTCGCCGTTTCACTGCGTTGTGTTTTTTATTTTATTATTTTTTTTTTTTTACCTCACAGAAGTTGTCGCAGTACTCGGTGGACGAGGCCTCCGAGACGTCCCGCTGTCTCAGGGCGGCCTCGAGGTGCTGCAGCGTCGCCTGCAAACTCTCCATGGCGTAAAACGTGTCCTCGTCCGCCCAGCCTTGGCCACTCCGCTCCAAATCCCCGTCTGCGCTCTCGTCCGCCATCTTCACTGCTGGCCCCGGCGCGTACGCATTCAGTGAATCACGTGATCACATCCAACGGTAGGCCCGACTCAAAAGTGGGGGAGACCCACGAGTGGGAAGAACCGAGCCGCGTCCAATCAAAGGTATTCCTCAGTAACCAATAGCAAAGCACGTACGGCTACACCCCTGGCGTTTGGAGGTTAGGCAACACCTACCACCCCACCACGGAATTAGAGGGGCTTTCTACCCCCAAATGCTGTTTTATGTACATGTTTTGGAGGGAAGAAAACAACAAAAATACATCTATCCTATTTTGTATTTCTGTTTTATATGTAAACAAATTTAATGTCAACCATTTTATATTCTATTTAAATATATTTCTAATCTAAAAACTGAAGAATATGCCAGATGCACCATTGTAAAACACTTTGTTTTACATACCATGTATGACTGCATGAATGAAGAATAATCCTAAATGGCCCCTTTAATAGGTATACATATACCCTGGCTTATTTATACAGTAATCCAATTATCCAATCATGCAATGCAAAGTTTATATTTATAATCGCACAGTTTGTCAACCAGATGAGGATGGAATCCATTTTGTGTCTGGTTTGGTGAAAGGTCCCTTCATAATATTGTCCCAAAGTGTTTTTACTTGCCACTGTCACCCTGGCTTGCTAATTAGAGATACCCCAGTATATTTCTACATTTTAAAAGGTATATATTGATTTCATATTTTTCTGTAAACTTCTGTTACACTGTGCTTTGTTAGAAGTGCTATACAAATAAAATTGATTTGAATTTATTTGTCCAGATAGTTTAAGAAAATGATTGAAAATTGCACAGTGGTGCGGATGGTGATATACATGTATGATATAAAATATGCTACATTTAGACTCATTACTAACCAGTCATGAAGCCAGAGCACTTCATGGTTGGGCCTCACCCACCATGGGGGCTAGATTGCCAGAGGGGCCTTCATAACCACAAATGCAGCTTTATGTACATCATTTTATAGATTCAGGAAAAAAGAAAAAAATAACACCAGTCTATTTTGTATTTTATTTGATTTCTTTATTTTATTACTATTTCATTTCTTTTTTAGCCCTATTTTTTTTTCACTCTGGCTCATCTCAATGTTTCTTCTTTTTTTTTCCTCAACAAATTTCTTGACCCTTCTTAGCTGGCTCATTAGGAATTAAAGCCCTATGCAAATGAAATGTAATTAAAGTCAATAAATTGAGCCAGTTAAATCTTAAAAGGCTAACACGGGCCTAGCTATTAGTTTTCATAATTCCTTGTTTGTCAGGACTGGCATGAAAGAGATAATGTTTATCAGAGATACAATATGGAGAGATAGACAGTAACTAAATTAACATGATGAACAGAAGTCTTTTCATTTTCTAATGAATAAACACAGCAGTTAGCAGCCACATCAATTGAGACATTTCTATCATTTGAATTGAAAGCATTTCTCTGTGATTGTTATGCCATAGTATTACTTATATTTTCATCATATTACAATACCAGAGGGAAGTATTTCTTGCCTTTTATATAAACAAGTCAATTCCTGCATCAAATCTCTCCCGTAAAATAATCTTGCACTTCAGTTTGTTCAGAGAATGGAAAATTAGGTCTGAAATATACTTAATGTGCAGCTATGAGTAGTTCTGCATGCATCTAAGCAACATAGCTCACATAACGAACTGATAAAACCTTTGTACTTCTTATCCATTACGAACAGAGAGGGCATAAAAACATTCAGGTTTCCATGTCAGCCTTTATTAGTTGTTCTGTAAGACAAATTCCAGGTTTCCAACTTTTCATTCTAATACGTCATCTTCTCTATATTAACACTTCTTATGTGTATTGCAGGCACTCCACTTATTAAACCTTGTAATATTGTTGATATTGTGATGAAATGTTTATTGAGCATTTTTGGAAGGAGTCTTGTGGAAAATCTTGCTAACCAAAAATTAATATTTCTTAAGGCAAGGGGTTTAGGATGCCAAAAATCAGACTTTATTGAGAACAAACAAATATGAGACATCTGAAGATTATCTGAATCAATACAGTTGATTATAATGATACTGAAATGATGCCCAAGTGTTGATATGATGATTGGTTCAGTTTATTATTATGATACAGAAATGACACCATTGTGTCTTGCTACAATTATTTCCCCCCTTTTTTTTATCTAATTTATCATTTTTTCCAGTCACCTTATTAAAAATAAATAAACAAATAAAAAAGAAACACTTGGTGAGTACAACTTCATTTTGTTTTAATCAAACGTATCAGATAGTCAAATGTTTCAAAAAATTAAAGTTTACATGCTTCAACTTTTTTATATTCTATTTATCCATTTTGTTTTTTGTTGTTATTAACCACTGACTGCTTCACCCTAATAAAACTTGCGTCCTTCTTCACAAAAATAGATGGTGCGGTTAATGATTGTCACGTTACCGTACTTTGCCACAAACTGTATAGTGAGTCTTTAAGATAAAAAGCTATTATGGCTGATAATTGCTCATATCACTTCAGAATTTCCTTGAGAGAGCATTTAAGCTCTAATCACAAGCCGGTGCAGGTTCCTTTGTTTGTTGTAGTTCAGAAATCATGAAGCTTTTTCTTTTTGCTGTAACCTCACAGGTTCTACTATCCCATGTATATGGTGAGTGAAAAAAGAAAACTAATGATAGCATATAGGTATCTATAATTTTTATTTAAAAAAAAAAGATTTTATTTGCTTGTAAACTCAAATGGCAGACAGACAGTTTCTTGAAGACAGACAGTTTTCTTGAAATTTCCTTCTGCGGATCAATAAATGATAGTAGCATGATCTCTGTGTGTGTTTGTGTGCGTGGTACCAACACAACTGTATAACAGATACTAGTAGCTGTGTACCTGTAATCATTTACTGAGAACTTTATAAGTTATCTTCTACTTTATAAGTTAACTTCTTACTGCACCCTGCATGTGTATATTTAGAAAAAAGCTGATCTTTTTCCCATGAACAGTGTGTAGTAATCATCAGTTAGCCTTCATCAGTGTGAGTTTCTCACCACAGCATTGCTGTTAGCTGGAGATTTTTGCATCATGGCCTGTTTCCAAGATAATCACTGACATTGAGGTGTTTATAACACCTTATTAGGTGCTAATAACGGCCGATCAGCTGAATAATATCTGTTGGACTCAACTAATAAAACCAGTCTGTGGCATTTTTGTTGTTGTTTATTATAGGTGCATTGTATAACATTTTTGTTTGTCTTAAAGGAAACTGGTGGGAGGATTATAAAGTGAACATAAAGCTCCTCAGTCAAGAGGAACTCTATAAGGTACAAGATTCTTGTTTACATATTTTACATGAGTTCATGTCATCTTTACTAATATTTACATTAACTATAGTATGGAAATCTGCTTAAGTATCTACAAAGGCATTACATAACGTCTTCATAAGTCTGTCCTTCGGTTTGTTGTTGCAACTTTGCTTTAAGGTGCAATATTATAAAAAAAAAAAGGAACCTCTGTCCTTTAGAGCATTTGGTTGAGGTTGTAGGTGGTTCAACATAAAAGCCTTTATGAAAGAAAAAATTCTGTTGTAATATGTTACTAGACACTTTTAGGTAATTTCCAGACTAAAATTCTCCATTCTTGTATCCACATATAGTTACTTTTGCCTTTTTAGGTTTTGAGGTTAGGTTCCTGTGACATTCCACCATTTAGTTATACAAATTATTGAGTGCTTAAAGTTATCATCCTGTTTGATTGGTCATTTGAATCGAACGGGTTTAATCCAAACTTAAAACCAAGTTGGTCTATAAATAACTTGTAAATAACTCCGCTTGTAGGAGTTTCCAGACAAAGTTCGGCAGCAGAATTTCCAGCATCCGCCTTTCCAATGTCCAGACATGAGCCCTTCTCCTACTGTACCCACGTCAGGTAACAAGCTCAATAATAGCACATAAAAATTATAACATCCATACGATTTCAGACACTTCAACTAAGTTGAGAGGCATGGTTTATGAGCTTCAGCTTTTACATTATAAATATAGCAATAAAAATGTATACAAAATTGTATATAGAAAAAACAACAAAATTGCTTTAGAATTGTAGAATTAAAATGAAATAGGGTTTGACTCCACCCTATATCTCTATTATCTTACAGCTCTTTTTAATCTACTAGAGAGAAATCTCCATATCTGTCTCGCTTACTGAGGCTTATCTGATTATGCAAAATGGTCTTACGATTACATTTTGGTTTTTTTTTATTTACAAATAATTCAGACTAAAGAACAGGTACAGGCGTTTTCTCCTTTCTCAAAATGTTATGAAACAGCCAAGATATGACAAACAGCATATTTAAAAGTTCACACACTCACAACAAAGGATATTGTGGCTAAGTAACATTTTATTGCATTATAACAGAAACTGCAGCTATTTTATCATGTCAGTCACTTTTCCACCCTATTTATGAACTCTTAGTTTTCGTTTCTTTGTTTCTTATTGATGAGCATATGTATTAATGTTATTACACTTGTTATGTGACCCTGAGATTATGTCCCAAAAATGATACTTACAGTATACATACTGACAAAGTACAGACACTTGTGTATATGGCCAAATGTGTGTGTACATCTGATCACACCTATATGTGCTCCTTGTACGGCCCATTCCAGATTTATCCCCTCTGCTATAATAATCTCAATTCTCCTATGAAGGCTGTCCACTAGATGGTGTGTGGATTTGTGTTCATTCGGCTACAAGAGCATTAGTGAGATCAGACACGTCAGATGAGGAGGTCTGGGGTTCAGTCAGTGTTTCAGTTCATCCCAAAGGTGTTCAGTGGGGTTGAGTCAAGTCAAACTCAAGTTCATCCAGTCCAACCTTCTCACACCATGTCTTCATGGAGTTCAGGGGATTTGTGCACAGCGGCATTGTCATACTGCAACACTGTTTGAGGGAAATTTTTAAAGCTACAGGATACAAACACATTCTAGACAATTCTGTGTTTCCAGCTATGAGGCAACAGTTTGGGGAAGAACCCCATGTGTGATGGTCAGGTGTCCACAAATCTTTGGCCATATTGTGTACTTACTAATTTTGTTGGGATGATATAATATATTGCTGCGCACAGTTATCACAGTTCTTACTAATTTTGCGTGAGAAGAGAATGGACTCAGTTCAACAGACTAATCTGCTTTTTCAGATAACACTTATCTCCTTACCAAACATCCCACAGCACGCAGCGCTTACAGACTGAGGCTCACCTGGCTGAGATATCATGACACACCTCTAACCCAATACTGTTGTCATTATTAGTGGCACACAATTTTAATCTAGTCTTAATTTAGTCTTATAGCTCTCTAATGACGGCCTATACTGCACCATAAGTAAAAAAAAAATGATTAGATGTAAATAATATGAATTACTGCCATATAAATTTCCTGCGTATTAGCTGTTATTTAAAATGACACAATATACTATAGAGTAAGTGCATTATTGTAAACCTGTGATTTATTATAGTAAATGAATCAACACTTTTTTTTAATCAAATTTGTGAATTCAGTATTTACATTTACATTTACGGCATTTGGCAGATGCCTTTATCTAGAATGACTTACATTTATCTCATTTATACAGCTGAGCAATTGAGGGCTAAGGGCTTGGGTCAGGGGCCCAACAGTGGCAGATTGGTACACCCAGGATTCGAACTCACGACATCCAACCCACTATATTTTTAAATATTTATCTCTGTCTGATCTCTGATCGCTGATTAGCACTGTATTAAGTTACGGAGCTAATATAAGTCCTAGTTATTCACTTTAACTCATTGTCCTTACATGCTTTGACCAAAATTCTTTGTGTTTGTGTTGCAGTGGAAAAGGTAAAAGCAGCTGACATTAAAGTAATTGCAGCTTTGGGAGACTCTCTGACTGTAAGTATGAGCTTTGAAAGATTACCCAGGTTGTTAAATATGCACATATGAGTACTGAATATGAGTATTTTATTTGTAAAAGTCTCTAATCAAACCTACATGTATATTTAATAAAATCAAACCCACATTTATATTAAATGTATTTACATTAATTTATGTGTTGGTCTAGAATCCACCTGGTTGGCAAATACAGTTGTTAATTCAGTCACTCTTCCTAAAGATGTTTAAAACAAGGTTTTTCTCATAAAGTCAATGATAAATCAGATACCAAAATGTCTGTGATGCTCCTGTAATACTTCTGTCATCAAAACAGAAGAATGATTACACACTGCGTGCAGACGACAGGGAAAAAAAAGGTGTAAGATGTTTAAAATCCCTATTGTATTTAGAATTCAAAGGTAAATGTAAGGTAAAATCTAATGTAAGGATAGGGATTTTTAGCAAAAAGTTTAAATGATATTTTTTCCTTTTTACCTTTGGGGTTAAACAGTTGTTAAAATGTTAAACCATTACTTGTAATTGAGATATATGCAAAAGAGAAACATATCTATAGTAAAAAATGTAAAAATAATCGACTGGTTTTTCGCACATATTATTTATTCATAGCAGATCGGCTTTGAGTGCCATATTATGTTTAGAAGACGGACTTTGAGTATCAGTGTTCACCTGTCAATAGATTTTAATCTCTTTTTCTGTTTACATTCTGTGAAAAATGCATTGCAGGTTTTTTTGTCAGTGAGATGATGCCCTCAAAGCTCTACATATTCTGCCCTTTAATCAGAGGATCTTAATGCATTTTTAATGTAATTTAATGTACATAGTTTGACCTTAAACACAACCATTGTACCCTAGAGGGTTCATTCACCTTGATGTTTCCAAGAGTAGTAAAAATCTACATACATCTACATATACACTTAGTCTGTCTTTTTTGTGGCTCTGTTTTCAGTCAGCCATTGGTGCAAATGCATCTACGGTCCTGGGAGTGCCAATCGAGTACCGACATTTGTCATTTAGGTACTGAATATTC
>JAOTRN010000002.1:19114103-19125098 GCA_028566695.1 Bagroides melapterus | reverse complement strand
TTGATTTTGCCTTCCCCTATTTTGACACCTTTTGCTTACTTCTTTCTGGTATTTTTGAGTTTTGCTTGGCTTTTCTGGCTGTATCAATTTTGATTGTCTGCTCTGGTTCTTAAATAAACCTCACTCATGGATTCTACACCGCCTGCTTCTGCAAATCCTTCACAACAACCTGCTTGCTCTGGAATCTTCACATGCCATTTTTTATCTGGACTGGTTTTTGCACCTTAGCTGACTCATACATTCATGGAATTCATAACCAAACACTCTCACATGCTCGCTCGCTCACTCTCTCTCTCTCTCTCACACACACACACACACATACACACAATGGGAAGGGGTTGAGCATATGCAAAGTCAAAGGATGTTTGAAATTTGAATATTCATATAGTCTGGATTTTCTCAAGCAGTGGCTCTTAAAGTGGGGTATGAAAAATACAGCCTGGAGGTCCATGATGATTTTTTTTCGTTGAAATCCACCATTGCGGGTTTAGTCCATACTTAAAAAACAATAAGACCATATCACAGGGATGTGTTTGAAAAATGTGGTCTTTAAGAAATGTTTATGTAACTTCAATATTTAAAAATGGAGAAAAAATAAGTAAAAAATATTTTTATATTTTGCATTTTAACACATTTTCATAAAAAAAGAAAGAAATTAAAATTTGCCTAAAACGGGTGCCTGGGAAGTCTGCTGTAGTGAGTCGCTTAGTAAAAGGTACACACCTACACTGAGTAAAGATCCTTATCCAGACATTTCAAACAGTGTAGATTTAAAAACATAGTAATAGTATTGACAATAGGGTAATCACACACACAAACACACACACACACTCTGACTGTGAGCTGTGCAGTCAGCTGATATGTATCTATGTATGTATGTATGTATGTATGTATGTAGTAGCATGGTTTATGTGTTGTGCAAGTTCAGCTGATGTGTGTAGGTGTGTGTACAGTGAACATGGTGAGTGTGTTGTGCAAGTTTAGCTGATGTGTGTGTGGGTTCAGCTGATATGTAGGCCACGTCAGTTTGTCCTTTCTGAGTAAACGACGGAGGCGCCGTTCCGCAGCAGTACCACCATCCGGCCGCTAGACGGCAGTGCTGAGTTCATTTCATCAGCGAATCAATGACTCGTGGCTATTCGTAGTTATTTCCTTTTAGGTTCACGGCAGATCGGCCCAAACGTCAAGTTGATCGGAAACGTGGAGAGGTAGCTAAAGTTGTTTTTGGGTGAAAATCTTTCTGTTCGCTTCGTGCTAGATTCCCAAGATGGCTAGTTGGAGACTGAAATTATTTTGACATTATTTTGGCTACTGTGCTGAAGCAAGTCGAGCTTGTTCTAACTCGAGCTGCTGTCAACTCGTGCACAGCCAAAAACTACAGAGTTTACGGATTGACTTCGTTACCTCAGGGACACTGGCAAATAAAACCGTGTTGGAGTGTTATTCTGCAGCATGTCGGCTGAAGTGGCGAGTGAGTGTCGGTTAGGAGAGGGCGACCAAAACACCATGGGGAAGTCTGATACACCGAGGAGTTCGGACGAGGGGCAGCAGCAGCAGCAGCAGCAGCAGCAGCAGCGAGCTCCCAAAGTCGAGGCGAATCATCCCAAAGTCGAGTCCAAACCCCCGAAACAGGGGGCGATGGACGCCAAACCGGGCGGATTGAGCAAAAACAACACGAACCATAAGGAAAACGACCAAAGTGTGGCAAGCAACAATGCAGAAATTGATAAGAAGAAAGTGACCGAGGCACCGCCGCCGAAAGTAAACCCTTGGACGAAGAACAACACGTCGTGTCCTCCCAACAACTCGACAAACAACATTCAAGAAACGGGTATGTTCGGCTTTTAACGTGTTTTCGCTGATTCTTTTTCGAGTTTTAACACTTGGCTTATAATTGTGAATCGTGTCAGTGTTTATTTACTCTGTGTGTCGGTTGACAAGCTTTTCTCTCTTTAGAAACCTCTTGCAAAAACAGGGTTCGCCTAGCTTTCATGCTATTATTATTATAATTAGCAATGGCCTGGGAAGTTACACGGCAAGGCCGAATCCCAAATGGCTGCCTGCTCACTAGATCTGAACACTACGTTGCGCGTGACGTCCTTGCGTATGCGCACTATATGTGATGTACTGAAGTGTGTGAGGAAGCCATTTGGGACGGAGACACGCGAGTTGCTAAGTCGTAAATCAGAGATTAAGTGTATTGTAGCATTTCGGTTTAGTTTAACGTTAAATCTACAGACTTATGTATGTATTTAAAACAAAACACTATATTGTTCGGGAAGTTTGTTGTTAAGAATGTTTTTTTAAAAAAAAACAAGAAATAAAAAAAAACAAGAACAAAACGAAAAATACTACGAACTTTGAGCAAGTTTTAATTTGCACATATACGAATCAGAATCGGAACCAGGTTTTATTTGCTAGGTTTTATATGTTTATATTTGTGGCTCTTAAGTAAAGACCAACATAAAACACCTTACATTTGTTATGGTGACTTTCCGTGTCTTATCTACTCACGTGTTACAAAATGTTATAATACAACACTTTTAATTAAACTACATATAATTCTGTATTTGCTGTTACATATGTAGTGTTTTCGTCTTTACAGATAATATTTGTCGAGGAATTAAGTTATACATTAAATAGATATGGTGCTTGACACATGCCCAGATAATTCTCGGTCCCGACATTTAAAAGGTCTTTTTGATATTTAATAATAGTTCTCGTAGACTTGTTTATCCAATTATCTATATCCAGTCCTGGCACTTGAGCTGTCCTGCATTACACGTTTTCAGCCAGATGTGTTGAAAGCATAAACACACAGATATGTGCAGCTGGGTGTCATAACGAGAGACGCTAAAAGCTCTAGTACAGCTTGCACTTACATGGAAGACTAAAGCAATGAGAAGAGGTTTAGGGCGGACTTGCTGATGAGGGCAGAATTAGAGGCTCTGCCCTGTCCCCCGTCCCTGTCCTCGTCCCCTCCCCCAGTTCAGCACTGCCATCTGATCAAATTGCCCCAGTGGAACACGTGGAGTGCTGACAACTGCAACTCTGCAGTTTAAATCTAACTCTGGGGCGTCGTGGCTGAATGAAATAAAGCTTTAGGATATTAACACCGTAGCTAGGGAGTGATGATTGAATAGCACATACTCATGTAAAAGTTTGTTTTCAAAGCTTGTTTTACTGCGAAAGCGGTTTTGCAGGATTACCACGTGTTTGCTTGAAAGTTAACGTGAACGCTGGAGTAATATAGAAAAGGTCAAGTGCAGGTCCAAACTTCTTTAGCACTTCTTTTCTCTTCTTTACTCATGCATGTATCTTAAGTGTTAAAAAAGCAGCCCGCTTTCATTCTTGTCTCAATTCGTTCTCTCTCTCTTATCAGATCTGTAAAGTTTGCGAACATTGGATATGTATGATCTTACATTAGCTGTGAGAATATTAGCTGCAGGTTCTCCCAAACCAGCTGCATTAACATCTCCTCCTTAAATAATTAGTCAAGGCAACTTTTCTGTTTTCCTGTCGATAGAAAGCCACATGTGAAAGCAAATTGTTCACGAGAACGTGCTCTGTGTGCACTCGTGGGTTTTGAGCGAGACCGAGCATGCAGCCGTGACTCATTCTCCCCATTCATTTCATACATGTCATACAGTCAGAATTCATTTGCTAGTAATTGAATGTTCACTACACAGCAGTACATGCTTCTAGGGTAGCGCTGTTCCTTTTAACACAGGTTTCACAGTTTCTCCCCCTTTTTTTTGACTGCATGCTTGAGGTCATGTAAAACGTCCTTGCCCATTGGTCATTCTGAATAAGGAGGAGTAGTGACATTCCCCTCTGTGTGATTAGTTGCAGAAATGAAACTTGCTTGTTTTTACCGTCTCAGGATATGATCTTTCATAAAAGAGAATGCAAGTTTATGGTGTTTGCATGTTTGTCTATTCATAAAACTAATGACTGCTACAACAACTAATAATAAAAGACTAATATCTGGACCCATGTAGGATTGTTTAATCAGGGGCTCAGATGGATTCCTAATTATTTTGATCATGAGAAATGTCAGGATTTAGTTTCTTAAAAATAATTTGCATAATTTAGGTTGTTAACACAAGTAATATTTAGACAGTTCATCCTTGATAGGCAAGGGTTTCCACAAATGTGTTTTAAAACAGTTGCTGATATGCGAGATGGAAATGTAATCATGGGTAATATCAACAAATTGTAACAGTTGTCGGGGAAACATGAAAGCTAACAAAACAAACCAGAGTTAAAAGCAAGAAAATATCTTAAATGTATTTAAAGTTTTTGTGCTTCTGAGAGTAGTTCCAACTTTGACACGCATCATCGTGTTCATAGTAACAGCTCGTACAAAGAGAAATGGATTTTAATAATGTGCTGTTTAACAAAGTAAAAGATTGAAATTGTTGATGTGGGGACATTTTTTTGTTCGAGACATTTATATAACATTTACAGAAGGAGTGCTTTGTAACAGAGACTCTCCCAGCTCAGGAGAGTCTACAGGACGGAGGAGTTTACCTCGGGAAAGTGGCGAGAGTGAGAGAGACACGCACGCACACGCACGCACATGCATGCAAAGACACTTAGACAGTGAGAGACACACAGGGGTTGGGGAAGACACACATACAAAAAGACCCAGAGAGATACAGAGACACACACACACCGCAGCCTCAGAGAGACTGACACACACACACACACATAAACCTGACTCCTGACTGTAGTTATGTGATGATAATACACACTGGGGTGGTGTGATGCAGCACTACGCACAGAGCAGTGCTGCCACCTCGTGTGTTATTCCTTACTTATCAAACTAGAATTGTGAGTGTAGTAGAAGAGAGAACACTGGGTGTGGGGCAGGAATACTTGTTCACACTCGTTCACACCTAGAGACAGTTTTAGCCTCACCAGTAGAACTAATGACATGTTTACTGGGGGAGAAAAGCAGGAGAACCCAGAGGAAACCAAAGCGGACACATGGAGAACGTGTGTAACTCCACACACACAGTAACCTGAGATCAGGATGGAGTTTCCTGTTACACCGCTCTGCTGCCATATTTCTGCTTGTGACAACAGCAAATATGAACACAATTTTTGAAACATGAAACAATCTTTATGGAAAATACAATAATACAACAAGAATAAACATGTAGCAGTGTTTTTTGTTGTTGTTTTTCTTTCTTTTTTTTTTTTTTTTAAGGAAATGATGTCCATTGATGCCGTTTTTACATGGAATTTTTAATTTATTTATTTAATTTTTTTGTTTTATTAATAAATAATTTTTCTGACTTCAAATATAATTATAATTTTTTCTCAGGCTCTTTATTTATTTATTTATCTTATTTATTTATTTATTTATTGAAAAAGAAATCTTCAGAGTGCATGTTCACAAGGTGTTTCATTATTGTTAACGCTGTGTAGTCATACTTCGTCTCTTCATCTCTCATGGCCTCGTGTTTCCATGGTGATATGATGACGAACGTTAAGAAGTATTTTGCTGGTGCCCTTTCGCAGCGAGCCGGGGAGTTCAGATTCCTCGGCTTCAAGTATCCAACGCAAGTGCAGGTTTAGATCAGCACACAGTTACACAGCTGAAGATATTCAGTGGTGAATGTGGTTTGTCTCGTGTACGTGGTAATGAATCGGATATTAAACGTCTGATCATTTAATTAGTTATGGTTTGTAATTCACTAGTCTGATGCCGTTCTAGAAAGTTATCTTCACTGGTCTTGCATGACGTGTTTTAACACACGTTTTTCAGGTAACGTGTGTGTGTGAGAGAGACAGAGAGAGAAAGTGTGAGTGAGAGTGTAAACTATATAAACTATAACCTATTTAAAATATATACACATTATATGTAGTAATATACACTACTCAATGAATATCTCGATGAATGAAATCTTCCAGGTGAAAATCTTTAGTCATTACATAGTGGAACGCATAGGGGTTGTCTTGTTAATTGCTTCTCATTTCCACCTGTTGTCTCACAATCAGTGTTGCTTCCTAACTGGACAGGTTGATATCCCAGAAAATGATTGGCTTTCATAAATTAATTCTATTAGCTAATTAGCATAAGTGTGCATTGACTCGGGCATTAAATCAGGAGCTACACGTTAAAATACCTGTTTTAAGCGTCTGTTTGATGAAGTATCATGGCAACGTTATTCATAATACACACACTCTCCACTTTATTAGGAACACCCGTATCTAATCAGCCAATCCGGTAGCAGCAGAACGATTCAGAAAATCAAGCAGATCCACGTCGAGAGCTTCAGTTCATGTTCACATCAAACATCAGCATGAAGAAAAAAAGTCTGATCTCTGTGACGTGAGGTAGTTGGAGAATTTCACACACTGGTGATCATCTGGGATTTCACACACACTCCAGAGTTTACACACAATGAGAATGTGGAAAAAAAAACACCTAATAATATTAGGTCATTTTGTTATACAATTAATATTTTCAGTTATCTGGGTGTCTTTTCAGATGAAACAGGTAAGAATTATATTTGAAATTTATTTTATTGTGTTTTGTTGAGCCAAGGGAGAAATACAGATTGTTATTGTTTTTATCTTTTCATTCATTTTAGAACACTTTAAAAAAAAAAAAAAATTAATTCTTAATCATTATTTTGCTGTTGGCTTAAGTGATAAAGCACAAAGATTTTATCAGCATAAACAGTATTTTACTGTAAAGCAGGAATGTGTGGTGTGATGTTGAAGAACCCGTCCGTGTTTGTTAGTTTAACACACATCGGAGAAGAAAAAGCTAATTTAAGTTTTACATTAAGTTTAACACAACTCGTTTTCGTACATCCAACATGATTTGAGCGTGGATTTTCAAACCCTGAATAAAATAAAACACTGACTCGTCATCTGAGCTGAAAATCGAACCCGCGATGCTGGTGTTTTACCTCTGCGCTATTCCACCACACAGATTTCCAGCGCCTGCTTTGACTACTTACAGTGTCAACGACATTTCGAACTGTAACTATATTGATCATGCTCGCTCTACGTCAATAAATCTAACAAATATAGTAAATAATCAAGTGACTAAATTTTTTTTTTTTTTTTTTTCTCTTCCCTCAGGTCAGTTTAGTGTTAACAGTGAAGTCTGTGAAATGTTTACGTAAACCATACTTAATAGTTTTCTTAAATCTGATCAACCTGTGTTATTTTTGTTCATGACAGTTAGAAGTTTATATAAATTTAATTTTATAATCTTATAACACTCCACCAACAAAATGATGATTAAGCATTAATACAATAAAAAAATAGTGTTCATAAATGAATGGAAGATAAAAAAAAAACTGAATAAAACAAATCTCAAATATAACTTCATTTGTTAACACAATATATAATAGACAATATAATTGGATAAAAAAAAGATCTATTATTTGGGACATCTACGTTTCATAGACTTCATGTTTGGAGGTAAATTGTTAAATGTTACTGAGTTCAATCACATTGTACACATTTTAATGAAGTAAAGGAAATGAGCGTTTCCATTCTACACAAATCGATCACGCTCGCTTGGCATCACTAGTAATCTAGCAATTATAAGATAATTGAGTGATTAAAACGTGTTTAATTTCAGTTTAGTGTTATTAACAAAGTCTGCGAAATATAACTTCTAACCTGTTTCTTCTGAAAAGACACCCAGACAACCGAAAATATAATTTATTAACAAGACAAACATAATTTATTAACAAAATGAGCTAATATTAGGAACATGAACTTGAATTCTATAAAATGTAGCTGTGTAGCTGTTCAATGTTTGTAAAATATTTGGAATGTGCGTGAAATGTGTAAAAGTCACCAGTGTAGAGAAGGAGTGGTGTGTGTGTGGGGCTGCTTGTTTTGGTGTGGTAGAGCGAGTATCACATCACAGTCGCTTAATAGTTATTAATTATTAACATAATGCCCTTTTTCTTGGTAAATGTCATGATACGGTGCATCAGACTTATGTGACTGCATTTTAGGAGAGAGAAGATATTTTATTTCTTTTTTTTTCCCTTGCCTATTTATTTGATGTGCTTTTAACAATTGATATTGTCTTGAAGCAGCTTTATAGCAGTATATTTTGAGAGACATTTTATTGGCTGATTGTTTTATATATGTATATATTTTTCTTTAAATATCCCAGACTTTATTTCCTAACATTGTTTAGAAATGTTCCCTATCTTTCAATTGGATTGTGAAAACAGGAAACAGTGTCGGACATACGCGAAGGTGTTTGACCCTTGACCTTTACATCAGTAACACCATTTTCATTTATTTTGACATCATGAATGGTAAACGTTTGATTTTTTTTTTCTAGCATCTCTCAAAATTTAAACAGATGTACTACATGCAGTCTACGTAGAAGTCAAAACAAATTTCAAAATTTGGAAATTACACCATCTTTGAGTTGTGGAGTTCATGACAGTCAGGCTTTATCTGCGCTATTCTGAAAACTGTATTTTTGGTTTATTTTTTACCCTCTAATCCTTTTACTCCTTTTTTTTTTTTTAAAGACAAATACATTTATTTTTTAACTTATTATTGCAGACCAGACATAATATTTGTCTGTGTGCATTTAGTGTAATTGTGTAGAGTTTCTGTGGAGTAGTATTTACTCCCTAGTATTCAAATTCCTAGACTGTGATTGGTGAATGGATGTACAGTGGAATTAGGGCTATAAAAATGTCATTTTTTATTGTCAATGCTGACTAGTTGTTTCGTCCCTATTTGGAATTGATTTCAGCACCTTAATGACTCTCAATATAACATGAAAACACACTTCAGGCTTGAGGTGTCTTTTAAAGACAAATAAAAACAAACACCTCAGGATTTTTGAAACAAATAGTTTTTCACACAACACCTGCTTAACTCCTCTGGGGCTATTGCAAAGTATCCACCTGGGATTTAAAGACTATCACATACACACACACTACAAAGGACGAGATTTTCATGTCAGTGAGCGAATTTAATCCAGAGGCTGTTTCTAATTTAGACACTGAATTTCCCACTGAATTCCTCTGGACGAGACCGGAGCTGGGTCGAGACATTTCTCCAGCATTCTTGTGTGCATTTATATTTTTTCTGTTGCTCTTTTTCTTGCCCAAACTTTGACCCAATGTCCATCTTCAGAAGTGCAGGGACGGATAATTATGTGTGGACGGTTTAGACGGAGACATTAGGTAGTTCAGTCTCCATGAATCTTGTGCCGTCTTGCCTTAATTTACATCGTTTAAAAAAAAAATAAAAAAATCAAAGCAAACTCAAGCTTTTTTGCCGCAACAATCACAAGAAATCTTCTGTTTAGTTGATGGTTGGTGATGGGATCTGCTATGGCACAATGTTGTTATCAGTGATGAGGTTTGGAAAGTGGATTGGATTTTCTTCTTGTCATTTTTGTCTCATGTCTACACGGTTCTCCAAATGATTAACACATTAATAAATATAAAATAAAATATAGCTGCAAACAGCGATGATGGGCCCAAGCCCATGTGCCATTGCCGCCCGGGTGCACCAGAGAACATGTCCATGTAATGAGCTTTAGAATGACTTAATTAGATAATACATTTTGATTTGATAAAGTTTAGACCCACTATATGGAATATTTAGAACTTTTTTCTTGGGATAATAATAGTATGGTAATGGTCATGTTAGTGAATAATTAAGGAGTCTGGAAAATCTGGAAACTGAGTTCTCTACTCAAGCCTATTGGTTCTCATCACTGGAGAGCTTAAACAATAATTTCTGAATGAAAGCAGGAATAGAACTGAGAATTCTCATTCTAAATTACAGCCTACAGTACATGCAGTTATTAAACTACAGTTGTATACAGAAGTTATTAGCTACTTCCTGTTTCCTGTTATATACGCCATAAGTTTAAGGGCTCCTCACGGCTGAACCGTATTAGATATCAAAAATTCCTTCGCAATTTAGCATTATCAATGTCTTGATCATATTAACAACTCTAAATAACTCACTTCCAGTGGATTACAGCCCATGACATGCAGCATGAAAGTGGTTCAGTTTAATGAGCTCTAAATGTCTAGCAAATTTTATATGTGCAAGTGTGTATGAGCTATACAGCTAAACTTTTCAGGTTCCAACCTGGCTGCTGAGTTTCATGAGTATGTTAAGACCCCCAAAAGTGCCTGAAGGGTTGAAAAAATAAATAAGTAAATAAAATAAAATAAATAAGTAAATAATCCAACGGATGCAGTGCTTGGGCCCTAATAAATAATTAGTTACTTCAAGTTTGGCAGTCTTCTTCTTCAACTTTCGTCTGTTCCTGTTAGGGGTCTCCACAGCGGATCATCAGTTTCCACCTAACTCTGTCCTCATCATCCTCTACTCTCGCACCAATAAACTTCATGTCCTCTTTTACAACATCCATATATCTCCTCTTTGTCCATCCTCTTGACCTCTTACCTGCAGCTCCAACATCCTTCTACTAGTATAACTACTATCCCTCCTCTGTCCTCCCATCCTCCTCACTCCTAAAGAGAACCTCAACATCCTCATCTCTGCTACCTCCATCTCTGCGTCATGTCTCTTCCTTACTGCTACAGTCTCTAACCCGTACATCATCGCTGCTCTCACTACACTCTTGTACACCTTTCCTTAGAATCTTGCTGACGCTCTTCTGTCACACAACACTCCTGACACTTTTCTCCACCCAATCCAACCTGCCAGTACTCCGCTCTTTTCCACACTCTCCGTCGCGCTGGAGAGTTGACCCCAAATATTTAAACCCCTGCAACTTCTTGACCTCAGCCCCCTGGAACCGCAAACCTTCCCTCCCTCTCGTTCATACACCCGTATTCCGTCTTGCTGCGACTGACTTTCATTCCTGTTCTTTCCAGAGCAGACCTCCACCTGCTCTCTACTTTCACTACAGATCACAATGTCCTCCCCAAACATCATTGTCCACAGAGATTCCTATATTACTTCATCTGTCAACCTGTCCATCACTATAGCACTATA
>JAOTRN010000002.1:19075689-19091704 GCA_028566695.1 Bagroides melapterus | reverse complement strand
TCAGTGTCACCTAAATGAGGATGAGGTTCACTTCTGAGTCTGGTTCCTCTCAAGGTTTCTTCCTCATATCATCTCAGTGAGGTTTTTCCTCACCATCTGCACCTCAGAGTCGATCATTAGTGATAGATGTAAATAATAACTTAATTTTAAATGAACATTTTCATTCTGCCACAAATAAATTGAATTGAATGGTGTTTATATGGACTTTTTATTACATTCATGAGTTCTTTATATAGTACTTTATATGGACATGACTCACTGTGAGTTCTGGATTTAAAAATAAGATGAAAAGAAGCACGACCAAGTTCAAGTGAATTGGAATTTATTGATTTTGATTCTTAACTTTAATGTTGTGTGTAACTGTGCTTGGGAAAATACTCTGTGAGTATTTCACACACAGACGAGTAAGAATAGGTTACAAATGACTTAACTCATTACGGTTACATTGAGAACAAGTTGTATGAGGACGTGCAGCGAGTTATGCTCACCACAAACACACAGCTGAAATTTAATTCTGGATTTAACTGTGGATTTTGAAAGCTCCTGTTTATTTCGGTATTGATCTATCAAGGGTGAGGACACGGACAGCTTCTGTCACTATTTTTGAGGCTGTGCTGGTGGACAGAGGGGGATGTGACAAGTATCGTGTTGCATCAAACTGTGTAACAGAGCCTTAGGGTTAGGTCATGCTCTCGAGTAGGACGGCTGCTGTGTTGTGGCCAAAATGTACACTCAACATACAAAAGTTTGAATCTTCAATTTTTCATTCAGTCTTTCATTTTCGAAACTTTTTTTTTTTTTTTTTTAAACTTTTAAACTGTTTAGAAAAGTGAATGGAGGTGTTGGTTAGTGAGTGCAGCTTGTGTTTTTTGCTTATTTCTTTGTGTGTGTGCTGTTTTTGCAGGTTTCAGGAGGGAATTCAATGATGAGACCTCAAGCATTCGCAGCGAGGGTAGCAGTGTCCGTGGCGGCGTCCGAGGACGGGGCAAAAGTCGTGGAAGGGGCAGAGGTCGTGGCCGAGGTATCCACATGGCAGTGTGTGGCAAAGACTATTTACTGAGCTCTTACTAAAGTACAATATATTTAGTTTAAAATGTATTTTAAAATGTAATGTAAATTAAAAATTTAAATGTTTAAAGGGATTACAAGCTCTGCACAAACAATTAAGTATTTTATTTTAGGCTTAATAAAATTTTGTTAAAAGTACACCAAGTGCAAACAACGTACGCCTTTTGAAAATATAGAACATTTCTTTACACCGTGAAACATTTTTGCTTCATGTTCATGTTTTTGTCTGTGTGGAAAAAATGTTCCTCCAACAAACAATGTGCATAGAGAGATAAGCACACAAACGTGGGAGAAAAAAGGCCCAAAGTCTTCTGTGTACTTCCTAGAACTAAACGAAGCATGATAAAAGTCGATTTCTTGAGTCATTTAACAAATTCATAAACACAAAACCACAAAATTCCTCCTTTCACACAACCAGGGTGAAAGCACCAATAACTCAAATTACAAGAAAAAAAAAATCACTGTTTCTGAAATATATATGCTCGTGTAGCACAGTTATTTGCAGAAAAACAAAATTGTTCCTGAAATTTACCCTAAAATATCAAGATATTTACAGAGTTTAGGCATGTGTAAAAAAACAAAGCCTTTATCTTTGGAGTTTATTAAGAAATGGCTAATTATTCTACATCTGCACCCCAGGGCGTTTTGACTACTCCCACAGTTATCGGGAATCCTACGCCGGTGGTTCCTCCATGCCTTCGGAGTTCGGGACCAACATGATGTATTACTATGACGACGGGAACCGAGTACAGATGTACACCATTGATGAGAGTCTGCTCAAGGGGTACATCAAGCGACAGATGTACGTTTATCTCCTGCTGTCCTTAATTCTGGGCTCTCTTTTAAGTTCTGCACTGTCCTTATATTATATTAAAAATCAAAAGGATTAAAAACACACAACCACACACACACTTGCTTACACTGGTGTGTTAAAGAATAGCCGCCAGTAGGTGGAGCTCTGATTGCATCAGGGTGAGGAAAGGCAACGCATGGCTAGTGTCAGCTGTGTGTGTGTCTGTGTGTGTCTGTGTCTGTGTGTGTCTGTGTCTGTGTGTCTGTGTGTGTCTGTGTGTGTGTGTGTGTGTCTGTGTGTGTGTGTGTGTGTCTGTGTGTGTGTGTGTGTCTGTCTGTGTGTGTGTCTATCTGTGTGTGTATCTGTGTGTGTGTCTGTGTGTGTGTGTCTGTGTGTGTGTCTGTGTGTGTGTGTCTGTGTGTGTGTGTCTGTGTGTGTGTGTCTGTGTGTGTGTGTCTGTGTGTCCTATATTTAGAATTACTGCCTAAGGTGGAATTGTAAATGATCTGGGAATGAAACCCAGAGCGTGTTTGTGTGTGCGCTCGAAGATGTATTTTTGTGAATTAGGGTGAGAGTAAGAGACAAGAAATGGGGTGTGTGTGTGTGTGTGTGTGTGCGCACGCGAGTGTGTGTGTGTGTGTGTGTGTGTGTGTGTGTGTGTGTGTGTGTGTGTGTGTGTGTGCGCCTGAGAGCAATATTATGGTAATGAAGTAAATGGGCTGAAAATGGGAGTCAAGAGTTTTCCCAGTTCATAATCTCTTGTGTGCTTTTGTGAATCAGTATGCAAGTCTGTGTGTGTGTGTGTGTGTGTGTGTGTGTGTGTGTGTTCTGTAATTTTATTGAGTAAGCTCAGTCATGCTTTCACTGTCTACTGAAGCCCCACTGGGAGAATGTGTGTGCGTGCACACACACACACACAACACACTGGTCTGGAATCAGTTCTCACTGTTGCTTAGATAACTGTGGTTTAAAGGGCTGGTCCAGGATCAGTAGCGAGTGAATCTCTGGTCAGTGCTGCATTTAATCTGTGGTCAAGTTTGAGTATGAGATGTTGGGGAGAGGGAAAGCCAGTTCAGTGCCTGAAGAGAAAACCAGCAAAATATACCATGAAAGAAGCAGTAGGATGTGATGCTCACAGACAATTTATAATAAATGTATTATATCTGCCCGTATATCTGTATTTAAAACAAGAGGGATCTAATCCCAGCACAGTACATTTAAAGTCATCCAAAACTTTAAGGCTGGATTTTTTTTTTTAAATGATAGTGTTTGATGGAAAAGGAAAGTAGTGACAAGACTGGATAGAATTTTAAAGTGATTTTGAGTGATATTTGCAAATTTAATATTTAAATGTAGTATTACAAATACCACCATTGTTTATTTATAGTTCATAGTATCATCCATCCATCCATACATCCACTTAAATATCTACTTACATATCTGTTTTTGAACCATAAAAGCTATTCCACATGGTGTTTATCTAACAGTCTGTCTATATTTCTATTTTGAAAAAAATATATTAATACAGGTTCATGAATATTCACACTCTGATTTGTTTGCACTCTTAAATAAAATCTCTTTGCAAACTAGATGGAAAAAAAAAAGCTTTGGTTGACTTTAAACCACAAACAATAAGAAATAGTTCATGAAAGATCTGATCCATGAAACACTGGAGCACGTTTGCACACATCATGCTCTCCATAACTCTGCTGCTGGCATGAAATAAATCAACCTCTTACGGTACAAAGGCGTGTGACTTACCCAATAAAGTTAGCCAAGTAAACGTATTGGAATGTTGGGTGGAGATCCTGAAGTTTCTTCCAAAAAGTTGCCCATCCTGTCTCACTTAATCCTTTCTCCTCTTTTCTTCTGCACTTTATGTAGGTAACAGCAGAAGAAACTGTCGCAGTAAAATAATCATTTCTGATCGAGACTACAGTGGAATTGATGCATTTAGAAAACATTGACAACTGTCCTTGACTAGCAGATTCACCCGAATTCATAATTCTACTATTTTTTGTACTTTTATAGAATTCAGGCAGATATCAAATAAATTTTACATTCACTAATTTTTAGGAACTGAATTTTTAGCCATAATTTGGATACATAAACGTAAAACAGCTCCTCATCTAACATTGTATTTCCTCAGTGTTTCCTCAACCTCATTCCACAAGTATTTACAGCTTCATTCTTTTCTCTGTCAGTCATCAGAGGCTCCACCCACAGTCTATAGTCATCTCTTGTGCACTTTTCTGGCCCAAAGCTTCAGAATTTATGTTTGTAATCAGATCTGATTGGTTCTCTGTACCTCCTTCTAGGCGTTGGCTTCCAGCTAACTGACAATAGTCTGGTGGGGAAAAAGTGGGGAAGTTTAAATCCTCTGTACTATAGTTTCTCTGTAGTGTTTCAGTGAGTTATCCAGTTTTTAACAGCTCTATCAGTCAGGAAGCTTAAAGCTTGAGAGTGTAGTCTTGTTTAAATAGTCTCTGGGACTGGGTGTGAAGTAGACAAGTGTTTACAAAGCTTCTTGTTGCCTACTTTTACATGTGCAAATCAAATGAAGTGAGATAATGTTGACCAGTACTGGCACCTCAGCTGTGTATACAGTCAGTGCCAAAGATCTGGGTTTATCCTTTTATACTTTATTTATTTATTTTATTTAGTTGCTAATCATTCTTCAGGAATCCATTATTTATATACAAGATGTATAGCTGTTTAAGAAATCCTGTCAGATTCAGATATATTTAAATATTGTTAAATATTGTAAACCTAATTTACCTGAATAAGTCACTGTGTGTTTGGAGTATTGTTTATAGTGTATATTGAATAGTGTTTATATATACGGGTGTGAGTTTTTTGTTTGTTTTTTGTTCATTAGTAAAGTGCTGAATGTTTTATTTTATTTTTTCTTTTTTTCCTCTCCCCCAGGGTTAGGGTTTTCCCCATACAGTTCCTTCCATAAAGCTTCACGCCCATTAACTTTTTTTTATTTATTTGTTGTATGGAGTTTTCGTAGGTATTTGTTCATATAAGTAATCAAATATGATGCTCTAACAATGTAATCAAAACCACAAAAAACAAATATCTTTTATAGTAATCTTATCTCTCATCATAAACTCTCATTATAAACTTTGCCTGGTACACTGTATTATCTGGGATTTGTTTATTTTATTTATTATATTTGCAAATGAGTAAAAGTTTTTACATTATTTATTTATTTTTTTTCTTGAAGCGAGTATTACTTCAGCCCGCACAACCTGGAACGTGATTTCTTCTTGAGGAGAAAGATGGATGCGAATGGCTTCCTGCCCATCTCTCTCATTGCCAGCTTCCGCCGCATCCAAGCTCTCACCACCGACGTCAGTCTCATCAAGGAGGTGACCTTTTGACCCTGACCTTTCAAAACTAAACCTTTGAAATCTTGTAATACAAAGAATTTATTTTGTCTATCCCTCTCTTGTGTAGTGATGAAAGCTTACAAGTTTCTGTTTGATTAATTTAGAAGGCTTCATGTTTTCACACCTATGAAATAACCTCAGCTCCAAAAAAGATCCTGCCGCTTAGACCAGCGTGTGAACTTTCTTCGGCTTCAAGTAAAAGAGTTTGAGTTCTAGTTTTTTAATCGTGTGTGTTCATGATTCCAGGCAATGAAAAGCAGTGAGGAAGTGGAGCTGGTCGATGAGCAGATTCGGAAAAAGGACGATCCGGAGCGCTGGCCGATCCCTGGGCCGCCTGCCAACTCCTCACACACAGACTTCAGCCAGCTCATTCACTGTCCCGAGTTTATCCCAGGACAAACCTTCACCTCGCTCACTGCAGGTACTGAACTCTGCTGCTGTTCTTCTAGTGCTACTTGTGCATCTGATTATTTATATTCCTGCATATATGTATGCAGCAATTATCTATATTTTTTAACTCATTTCAATTCAATTTTATTTGTCTAGCGCTTTTAACAATGGACATTGTCTCAAAGCAGCTTTACAGAACATGAACATAATACACAGTTTATCAAAATACTAGGAAATTATAGAAAAATGAGTCATTCAAGATTAATAGCTGTTTAAGTAGTGTGTTTAGTATTTATCCCCATTGAGCAAGCCTGAGGTGACTGTGGTGACAGAAGCAAGGAACTCTCTTAGATGGAAGAGGAAGAAACCTTGAGAGGAACCAGACTCAAACGTGAACCTCATCCTCGTTTGGGTGACGCTGGATTAATTAAAGAAATATACAGTCTGACAAGTTAGGAGGTTGATACTTTGATATTCTTGGAACTACCAGAAGTCCTGAGTCCAGAAGTCCTTAGGGAACGTGTTGGAGTGAAGTATGTTAGATACATGGGAGCTAAACCATTTAGAGCCTTGTACGTAAGTAACAGCAGTTTGTAGTTGATTCTAAACTTAACAGGTAGCCAGTGTAGTGATGATAGAACTTATGACTTATATGGTCATATTTTCTCGACATGGTAAAAACTCTATCAGCTGCATTTTGGACTAACTCCTTATATATTGAGGATGCAGGACAGCCACTTAGTAATGCATTACAATAGTCCAGTCTGGAGGTCATGAATGCATGAACTAACTTCTCAGCATCTGATGTTTCTAAGTTTGGCAGTATTTCTAATGTGGTGTCTTTGTAGTATGGGCAATATGATTTTCAATAGTCGAGCTAGTAGTAACAGTAAATCCCTCTAACTTGATGTTGAATTGTGAGATCTTCTGTTTTCTGGTTTTTGGAGCAATAAGTAATATTTGTCTTATCAGAATTTAACATTAGGAAATTACAGGTCATCTAGTCTCTAATATCTTTAACACACTCACTTATCCTAGACAATTTAGATATTTCATCTGGTTTTGATGAAATATTTAACTAGGTATCGTCAGCATAACAATGGAAACTAATCCCGTGCTTTCTAATGATGTTTCCCAAACGAAGAAGGTATATTGAGAAAAGCAGAGGTCCTAAAACTGATCCTTGAGGGACCCCATTACTAACTGGCAATAACTTCGATAGTTTCCCAAGTAAAATAATTAATGTAATAATTCTGAAATAAAGTTCTGTCTAAATTGTAACAAGCATGTTTCCTCAAGCTTTCCAGCTTTTTTGTTATTTCGTTGAGTTTGATGTGTAGCTCTGATACGAGTCTCCAGGCTTTGATGTCTCGGATGTGCTTGCGGTATTAATTTCAGCAAGTTACATGCTCGATATAGAGAAAACGCAGCGCTCAGATTTACCCACTCTTAAACACCTCATTAAACTCTTTGTGCTTTCAAAAGTCTTCTGAAACTTGACCCAGCTGTGTTGCTGTGAGGATAAAATACAGTACAAAACCTACACACCCGAACATACACAAATCACCACAGCAAACCTCATCCTCCGTTTCAGTATCAACTTCCCCAGCCAATCAGACCACAGCCGAGCCTCCTCCTGCCACAAATGGCCAATTTGACAGCTCTGATACTGACACCAAACTGCAGTCTGATGAGTCGTTTGAGGTTGAGTCGAAAAGTGTGTCCAGCTCGGATGAGAGGACCACCGAAGGGCTGTCCAGCAGAGCGCCCGATCTGGAGAACCAGTGGGTTCAGGTGGAGAAACGGCACAGGAACACGCCAGGGAAAAACAAGGTAAAGGTCTGAAGATACAAACAAACACATCAAGGGAACAGAGTAAAGCCCACTTTCTTTTAACTTTCTTTTTCTTTTAACTCTGAGTCCATTAAAAAAGATTGAAGTAATGTGGAAGTGGAGTAGAATTTGATTAAGCTCTTCCTATAATTTTCAAGCTCCAAAAATGATTAAATAACAGTATTTATTTAAACTCTTAGAGTTAAATCACCAGCAATACTGCAACTACTTGAATTCTCCATGTTCCCTGTTAAGTGCAGAATTTATGCAATTTTTCACTAATTTCCATCATTTCATCTCCATTTTAATTTGTCTACATCCGTCACCATGTTTGTCTCTCGCTTTTCATTTCAGTTCTACTGCTACTTGCTTTATTTCTCTTTTCATTTCATCGCTTCCTTTTTCTTTCATCTCTGCTTTCTCAGTCAACTGAAACCCTTCACCACCTTCCCCCTTCCTCTAAATCTGAGCCTTTCTTCTTAACAGTTGAGTATTCTTGCTCTCTTTTTTTCTGCCTTTTTCACTCACAGGTTCAGTAGTACTTTTTTTAAAAAATAAATAACATGTACAGCAATCACCTGATCTTTAAAGCTTAACGCTTCTAGGTAGATTAATGATTAAATGATTAATTAATGATTAATTAACTTTTTGTTCAGTGAAATTTATTTTGCATATTGGCATGGATACTGTAATAGATTTTGAACCAAAAAGTATTTTTTCCTTACAGAAATGTTTTATTTTTACTGAAATGCATTGAACAAAATTACTGAAGTTACAACTGCCAAAAAGCTTCTATTAAGAATTTCTAAAGCTATTCAGGACACTGGTTTATAATTGATTCCATAAATTTTATTTCTTAATCTTGATATTATTACTACAATCATTAAAAAAAAAACCCTTTAATGAGCAGTTTTGTCTAAACTTCTAATGTAGTGTAAACATAATACATACTCAATAACGTTAAGGAAAAAAAATATTATTTGAGATAATTTAATATAAATTTAAACAGTATTGTTTACAGGGTCTCATTGTCCTCTTTTCTGAATAAAATTATTTATTAAATCATAAGTACAGTTGTAATGTGGCTGTGGTTTTTACTATTTACATTCCCAGTTTTAATGGCTGATGATGCTATCCAGTCCTCAAGTGAACTGTGATGAGTCATGTAATTTACAACAAGCCACACCTACCACATGTAATTAACTGGACAAGAAATTTGAGTCTTTGCCCCTTATTATACTATATGAAGGTTGTAAAAAAAAAAAAAAAAAAGGCTGTCATGAGGTTAAATCTGTTTATAATGTCATCACACTTGTACTTTTAATGTACACATCCTGTTAAAAGTGTGAAATTTGTATTGATCAGGATAATATGTACTATTTATATCGATTGTTTTGATGTTCAGAGTTTGATAACAGTTTGGATTTTGTCCTCAAATTCATAAAGAAAATACTTCTTTACTCAGGAACGCTCAACACCGGCCCAGACAAATCCACAACCCGAGGCTGACCAGGAAGAACTCGACTTCCTGTTTGACGAAGAGATCGAGCAACTTGCGGCACCTCGCAAGAACACCTTTACCGATTGGTCAGATGACGACTCGGACGGCGAGCTGGATGACAGCGACGTGAACAAGATCCTGATCGTCACGCAGACGCCACCGCACCTCCGCAAGCACCCGGGCGGCGACCGCACAGGAAATCACGTCTCCCGTGCCAAAATCACAGTCGAGCTCGCTAAGGCCATCAACGACGGTCTCTACTACTATGAGCAGGACCTGTGGACAGGGGACGAGAATCAGCTGGATGGTACCAATGTTAAGGTAATTAGGGTGAGGCATAATATTACGAGGTCACGTTCAAATAAAGCAGATACAAGAGAAAAGATTTACTCTGAAGAAGACCTGCTCATGGCTGAGTTACTTATTCCACTAAAATGGACAGATTGCTTTTTTCCAGTGAGACTGGCTTTAGCGATGCAGTGGGCCGTATTCACACTCCAGAGATGAGAAGTGTTACATTAGTGCTGAATCATAGCCGCACGTTTCTAATTATAATTTATTCCTTACAGCGTGTCTGGACCTCAGTTCACATATCACTCTTTGCGTATCCTTTACAGGGGGCCAGTTTGTCAGGGCTCCCAAAATGCATCTGTTCTTAAAATAAACCCACATTTCTCACCACCGCTGCTTGATAGCAGTGCTTCTGACCTTGTAGAAGTGCACAGAGCTTTCCAGGGTAAATGACTAATTACTGGCACACAATTAATCTACTGAGACAAACTTCATGGTGGTTGACTGATCTGTTTTTTTTCTTTGTGGTGATACTGGCAGAAGAAATCCATTTACATAATGAATTATAATGCGGTACTTTTTAAAAAAATTAGATTTTACCTACAATTATCATGACATTCAGCCAAAATGAGCTGGCTTTAAAAAAATCACTTATTAACAATTATATATCAGTTATTCTGCTGCTTTATTTGAAACCCATACGTTAACTTTTACTTGGCAGTTGGGAAAGTTTAGCATGCCTCACATGTACCATATCTACAGTCCGTACATACTCTTTATCTATGTTTATTTTTCCATTTGGTCATTTTTATCATACCTGTATTTGTCTTGGACATGGAAAGGGTGAGGGGGGAAAAAAACAAAACAAAACTAAAGCTGTACATGAAGGGCAGTCACCACATCAAAAAAAAAAAAACAAAGCTTTCACATTTTTCACATTCAGTTACTGAAAGCAGAAAAGAGCTATTCAGCCTGATAAACTTTCTCCTATATTTGTCCTGTTGGTATTATTTTGAAACATTATGAGTACATGATGATGTACAAAATATCGTGAAAGCAGCAACTCGCACAAACGAACTTGTTATTTTTAACCAGATGAAATCTTGCCCTTTTTTCTGGTGTGGGATTTTTCACACCTGTTCTTAATGTAAAACTGTATCTTAAAAACAAGATTATGAGATGCGTTGTCTGCTAAAAGGGATTTTTTAATCTCATTCTTTTAACACAGCTTAAAGCCTCTTCAGAACCTTTTCTGTGGTAAATACTACTACTAATGATTTTTCCTTTTTTTTTTTTTTTTTTTTTTTGCACTAGGAGGTGGAGAACTTTAAGAAGCTTAACATGATCAGCCAGGATGAGTTTGACACTTTGACCCCTAAATTACCCATTGACCCCAACCAAGAAGTGCCACCCCCTCCCCCCTGCCAAGGTACATGACCTTTGTTTATGTAATAAACAATGTAATTGATTAATTAGTGTTACTTACTCATGCAGATGAAATTGCCTTTTTATTGCTAGTAGGATCATCTACTAACAAAAACAAATAAATGTTCTTAAATAAATGTGCTAATTTAATGTCATAATATACTGTACATACTCTTCTACATGATGTAATACAATTGAATTATATTCTAAACATGAAACCTCATTTATTTAACTTCATTGAATTACGAAACATAGAATATACCATATTTTAGCCTCACATTGTTAAGTATAATGGTTTTGTTTGTATTTTTTTCCCTATATTTTCTATTCAGTTATATTTTTGTTTATTTTTCTTGTCTGTTTGCTCTAGATGAGCCCAGCCTGGCCCACTCTCTGCCCACTAACGTCCCAGAATCCCCTAGTGCTCCCCGGACCCCTCACACCCCACGCACACCTGGTCGACAAGACCCTAACAAAACACCCCGCTTCTATCCAGTTATGAAGGACAGCGGAAGCATTGACGGACAGGTATGGATACCGTTTGCCTTCTGCTTCCTTTTATGTTTTAGCTTGATCAGCAATATATACAATGGTATCCAATATATGTAATATTTGTAACTGGTGTTTATATGTTTGAGGAAGTATAGATTCTGTAAAATTCTCCAAGGATTATAACAGATTAGGTTATGTGTGAGTCTGAGTATTAATTCAGAAAACTAAAATAAAATTAAAGTTATTTTCATTTCTGTAATATTAGCTGCTCTTTGCACTTTATGAATGTGACTGTAGATTGAACTGGCTGTGTTCTTATCTTTCTTGTGGTTATCAGTGTTTTATGAATAAATTATAGACTAGAGAAGAGACAATATTTTTTAAGGGTTTCATTATTTATTGCTTTAGTCAGTGCTTAAATTTTCCTGCAATGCTGATAGTTTTTATTCTGTTTTACACTGTATTGATAGCACACCGTTGTTGTATGTGTGTCATTGTTGTTTTTCCTGTCTCTTTTAGACTCCCAGGAAGAGGAAGACACGCCACAGCTCCAACCCTCCAATGGAAAGTCATGTAGGCTGGGTTATGGACTCTCGTGAACACAGGCCGCGCACTAGCTCCATCAGGTTAGACTGGAAACACACACACACACACACAGATAAAAGACTAAAGTAATAAAGCCAGTATTTTTATATATAAAAAAATAATCCCTGTATATCTCTGGTTCCCTCCTAACTTCTTTTTGTCTAAGCAGTAGTTCAAACGCTTCTCCATCGGAGGGCGCTCCCCTACAGTCGGCCAGTTATGGCTGCACCCCTCAGTCTCTTCCTAAATTCTGGCACCCGTCCCATGAGCTGCTCCAAGAGAACGGCTTCACCCAGCAGGTTTATCACAAGTATCGCCGAAGGTGTCTCAACGGTAATCACTACTCTATAGTCCTTTGCATAATAATGAGAAATAGTGCATGCTTCGGTCTATTGTCTCCTAATCTGATTGGTGTGTTTTTTTTATTTGTAGAGAGGAAACGGTTGGGAGTGGGTCAATCGCAGGAGATGAACACACTCTTCAGGTTCTGGTCCTTCTTCCTCAGAGACAACTTCAACAGGAAAATGTACGAAGAATTCAAGCAGTATGCTGTGGAGGATGCTAAAGAAAACTACAGGTTGGTACGAATCTATAGTCAATGGCCAAGTGTTTAAATATAGGTGAAGGATTGTTTAGCTTAGTGGAGAAATCTAAGTTCAGTGTGAGGATCAAAGGGGATGGGTTACTAAAGTACATATGAAGACAATGTATTGTTTGCTGAATTAGTTGAGAGTCAAGAGGCTGCATACAGTGTATGGATGCTGACCTGCAGGCGTTATAGATACTGACCTGCAGGCGTTATAGATACTGACCTGCAGGCGTTATAGATACTGACCTGAAGGTGTTTTGAGAACCGCATTTGTTTTTGGATAGTCGCAGGTATTTGGAAACTAAATCGCAGGTATTTGGATACTCTGTATCGCACTACAGGTGTTTACAAGAAAATGAAAATCCAAGTGCATCAATACGAGTTTGCAGGTGTTTTAATACTGAACTGCAGGTGTTTGGATGCAGGTAAACTACTTGTTTGGATACTGAACAACAGCTGTTTACATAAAAACTTACCCTGTAATTTCAATTCAGTCCTATCCAGTGTTAAAGTGGGTCTGTTATCTATAAGGCTCTTTGAGACACCTTGCATCTCTTTAAATCCAAAATCAGAGAGGAGCAACATCTATTACTGTCGTTCAGCTCATTCAGAAGGGTGGATTTTCTATACATGCTGTTGTAGATCCTTATAATATTTGGTATACTGAATCTTCCTTCCCCTTGGGGGTGAATAATTCTGTCAGGGGTACAGTATCTGTTTTAGTACAAACCATTTTCTCAATAAGTTCACCGTCTTGTTATTTGTTTTCCTTAATGTATTCTGTTAAATATGGACTTGTGCTTTAGACCATGCAGTTTGTCATGGTTGGTTGTCATGATAAGGGCATTAGGGCAGTTATTACGCAGTCTGGATGTAAATTTAGATACATTTTTTTCATGAAGAGAGCACACGTATTTGTTGTGATGCGGCTGTAACTGTAGAGGGTGTGGCTGGTTTGGAATGGTACCATCAGTTCTCCTCTGCTCCTTCTCTCATACAGGGCGGAGCACATGCACGCGAGATTAAACACACACACACACACACACACACACACACTCATAACCTTGGGAAATATCACACCTTCTGCAGCATTCCTTTTGAGGCACATACTTAGTACAGTGTTGATCCATGGACTGAGCAGAGTGAGAGTAGGTGAGAGGTAAATAGTAAATTAAAAGCATGGAAGGAGCCTGGCATAAACATTGGCTAGTTTCACAGATCAGCTTGACACAGATATTTGGTAAGCAGGTCATGCTGGTTGTTGTAATACTAATCACAATGTGGACTGTGGATGTGTGTGTATTTGTGTGTGGGAGCAACAGCTACTCACTGCAAGCTGAGTCTTGCAGAGAAACATTCACACACACCGGTATATTATGCAACAATGCATGTGACTGCTTTTCTGTAACATGCCATCCATATCCAGTGGCAGCAAACCTAATGCCTGTAGCCTTCTGTAATGTTAAGCTCACCTTGGCTGTCTTATAATGCCACACAGCGCTTGCAACATCTGTACTTGTTTATAAAGCTTCTCTGCTCATATGTACCTTTGCTCTGCATACCTGTGCTCTTTTAAAACACTTTGTGTGTTATTTTTTGTTACACTAAACTGTAACACTGCTGTAACACTGGACTGCATACCTATGTCCTATTGTAATACTATGCTGTGTGCTTGTGTTTTTTGTAATACCACACTGTCAACCTGTGCATGCACAACCGACCTCATGTGTATTTAAAGTGTCTTAACCTGTCCTCACCTGTGCCTCTATTATAGAGTCTTTACCTGTTCTCTGCTTTAACTATCCTTAGTTGTGCTTTTCTTAACCAGCCAAACCTGTGCTATTCTTTATCTGTCCTTACCTGTACTCTTCTTTATCTGTCCTTGCCTGTGCGCTTCTTTCTGTCCTTGCCTGTGTGCTTCTTTATCTGTCCTTGCCTGTGTGCTTCTTTCTGTCCTTGCCTGTGTGCTTCTTTCTGTCCTTGCCTGTGTGCTTCTTTCTGTCCTTGCCTATGTGCTTCTTTATCTGTCCTTGCCTGTGCTCTTCTTTATCTGTCCTTGCCTGTGTGCTTCTTTATCTGTCCTTGCCTGTGTGCTTCTTTATCTGTCCTTGCCTGTGCTCTTCTTTATCTGTCCTTGCCTGTGCTCTTCTTTCTGTCCTTACCTGTGCTCTTCTTAATTACCTTTATTTATGCTTTACTAAACCTTACCTGTGCTGTGCTTTAACTGTCCTTACTTGTGCTTACCTGCACAGTTTGCCTCTAAGCTCTTTTTTAGTGAATTTAATAAAAAAAAAATTTTTTCTTTTTTCTCCCTAGGTACGGACTGGAATGCCTCTTCCGCTTTTACAGTTACGGTTTGGAGAAGAGGTTCAGACCTGACATCTTCAAGGACTTTCAGGAGGAAACTTTGCATGACTATGAGAAGGGTAAATGGCACCACAGGGCTGATATTTTGCAAAACATTTTACACAACAGTCTTCAGAAGTGAGGCTAAATTTTGATCAATACGGTTATTTAAGATACAGGTTACAAAGCTCAAGCTTTGCTGTGATTTGAAATATCACTGTGGATGAAATCATATTTGGAATTTGTAAAAATTGCATTGCAGAATGTTGTATTTAAGTATGCACATATTTGTGCATGCATTTATCTTCATCATTAATTGTGAAAATGTGTGTATTATGAACTAATCATTAATACCTATGTGTGTGTGTGTGTGTGTGTGTGTGTGTGTGTGTGTGTATGTATATGTGTATATATGTGTGTGCGTGTGTGTGTGTTGTGCATATAGGTCAACTGTATGGTCTGGAAAAGTTCTGGGCTTTCCTGAAGTACTCACGGATTAAAGGCCAAGTCATTGACCCCAAGCTGCAGGAGCATCTCCGCAAATTCAGGAGCATAGATGACTTCAGAGTCGAGGTGTGTGTGAACCGGTGATTGAGACTGATTCTCTCTGTGGATGACTGATGGTGACTGACTTGGTTGATTGGCCGTATTTGACTTATGCGTGTGAGTGACTGAATGAGGGAATGGTGGAATGGTGGACTGACTGACGGTGTGAATAAGTGACTGAATGAGTGTATGATAGACTGACTGTGAGTGACTGACTACATGAGAGTGTGTGAGTGACTGACTACCTGACAGTGTGTGTGAGTGACTGACTACCTGACAGTGTGTGAGTGACTGACTACCTGAGAGTGCGAGTGAGTGACTGACTACCTGAGAGTGTGTGTGAGTGACTGACTACCTGAGAGTGTGTGTGAGTGACTGACTACCTGAGAGTGTGTGTGAGTGACTGACTACCTGAGAGTGTGAGTGAGTGACTGACTACCTGACAATGTGTGTGAGTGACTGACTACCTGAGAGTGTGAGTGACTGACTACCTGAGAGTGTGAGTGAGTGACTGAATGAGTGACTGACTACCTGACTGTGAGTGAGTGACTGAATGAGTGACTGACTACCTGAGAGTGTGAGTGAGTGACTGAATGAGTGACTGACTACCTGAGAGTGTGTGAGTGACTGACTACCTGAGAGTGTGTGTGTGACTGAATGAGTGACTGACTACCTGAGAGTGTGTGAGTGACTGACTACCTGAGAGTGTGTGTGAGTGACTGACTACCTGAGTGTGTGTGTGAGTGACTGACTACCTG